>JAULBM010321597.1:0-23613 GCA_032357055.1 Geukensia granosissima | reverse complement strand
TTTTTCAGTTACAACTTTATTATTCAAAGTAACGTGTCCAGAACAGAGAAATGGACAATGACTTCTTGGCTTATTCAATATTGTTATGCAAATAACAATAAATGAAGATCTCCGCTTATACGATTTTATAATATGAAAGTGTTTTCTCTGTTTTATGAAAAAGATATCTTTTAAACAGGCCTGTTATCCTTTCATCTTTTTATCCAAAGCAGTAAGGTTTTTTTTTATTTGCTTGACACTTTTAGAAACTTGCCCCCCACTATCAAAGTCACTCATACGCCTATGTTTAGTTATTATGACCTTGCGTTTCACAAATAAAAGGGTCTAAAAGGAATGGTCCATGTGGTCACCACCGCGTATCGATTTCTATGTGTAATGTAACTGCTTTTCTATCACTGCTGTCAATAATATATATTTCGTAAATATGACCTCTTAAACAACATTTTTGTGCCTGTGAAGACTGTATAGAGTACCAGTTATGCAGTTTGTGTACAAAGCGACATAACTCAAATAATTTTCAAAAAATTTTAAACAGAGGATTTTATGCACCAAGATTTCCAGCAACGGTCTGTTTTTCGAATTTTTCTTGTTGTATTCTCCCTTATCTAGATGACTTCGTCGTAAAGTTTGGATATTTTTTTCGGCAAAAACAGTAGAAAACCACAAAAGCTTGTCATAATGTATGTGCTCGGTAGACTGAAAACCGGAACATTTGCCATTATGAAAAAAAATCATAAGAAGGGGCTTGTGTACATTGAGGGTGTATCTGCCGATCTTGTATACTCAATGTACATAAGCCCCTGTGGTCTGATCAAACACTATACAGTCGCAAACTTTTATATCAAAATATCGAAATAGAATTTATATTTTATACTGCTTCTAAAGTTAACATGGTTTGTAATTAAAAGAAAGTAAGAAATATTTGCCAGACAGACACGAGCCACATTCTTACAAACGTTTATTACAAATATTCAAAGCAAAAATTTAATTGCGTGAAAAGCTCCTTTCTGGATCAAAAATGATCAGACACTCTAGGGATCATATACATGTATCAGACAAAAAACTTCATGAATTAACAAAAGAATCGTCTCATAGCCTATAAATAATATGAAATTATAAATATGAGTTATTCGGTCGCATTGAAAAATATATCAGCACAGTAGTGCAAATTTTCTCCATGGCGGTTAAAGTGATTTTTTCATTCCAAAAATATTTGAATCTACAATCTACAACAGAGAAGAAACTGAAAAATGTAAACCTAACACTAGTAACAGACTGACAAAATTATATTTGTATAATCATCCAAATAACAATGCTGTGATTTGATGTATTAAGGGTCAGAAGATAATGATTGAAATAGTATCTTATTGTCTTATTTACAAATTAAATGACTTGCACAGGGTAAACCTTATATGTATATGAAAACAGTTGGGTTGAGTTGTATTAAACTTAATAATCTAAATGGTTGTTAAGTAAGTTTAAATGTAAGAAGTGATCGAGGTAAAACACAGCCCTGCATCTAAATTTGATTGGAAAGAATGTCCTGCTATTATAATTCTTCAAATCGTGGTGAAAAAAATAGGACAAGATATCAAAAAGCTTATATTTAAAATTATATATTTATATATGAAGACAATCTTATAAAACATTATTATTAGAATCTAGTACATCTTATTAAATTTCTAGAATGAAAACAAAAGATTAACCAACTTTACAAAGAATACGTTTTTTTCGTTCCTGCACATAAAGCAGCCAACATCATTGTAGTGGTTTAGAGGATATATTATACAGATATTCTTCGTAATTCCAATAGGTTATAAGTAACCAACTTGAGCAATATACCCAAAGGAGAATCGTAAATAACCATATTCATGTCACCAACTAATTCTTAAACTTACAGTTCAATATAATAAACTTGTTTACAATGGATATATAGTTAGTTATATATATTGTTAAAACCTTGAAACCTACGACGAAAATAAACAATAAAAAAAAGACCGTAGGGAAAATTTTTTAATTAATCTGGAAAAGACCGTAGTTCAAAATAAATAAACTGGTTACTAGTATCATTGACACTCAAACTGATACTTTACAATTATACCAATATGACATTTCATACCAACTTTTTTGTTAATGGTTAGGTACTAAATCTTTGTGGACGTTTGATTACATTTCGGTTATGGACAATTAAAAAAACAGACGGAGTGAACATGCTTTTCTCAAATTTAAAAATTTTTTCATTGTTGTTCCTAGATATAACAAATCTTATTTGCTCGTTCGCTTAAAATAAAATTAAACAAAAAAAAAATACAAAATTAAACACAGAACAATTGAAACTGTTGTTTCCGCATTACTTTTGATATTTCGCCATTTAAAGAAAACTCAAATCAAAACATTTCGCTTGCTTACACCTATTTTTAATACAAAATATACGAAGAACAAGAAAGAAATATACAGTGTCCATACAAGAGTTTGCATTTCTTTTATTGTTTTAATAATTGTTTTTTGTTGGTTTTTTGTTGTGTATTTTTCTGTGTATGTTTTCTGACATGTACAATCCTAACTGTGTTATTTTTGCTTTATTTTCATCTTTAGCCAATACGGTTTTATATCAAAACTAATTTAACCCCACTGCATGATCCATGAGCCTTTCCAAAATCTCCATTTAACCGGTGTAAAGTCTTCCAATGGATTGGCAGAAACGCTTATAACCTATAGCTTCTTATTGCTTTATAAAGTATTAGGGTACTACCGCACTGATAAGTGTTAAGAAAGTAAGGCAGGCAAGTTTGCTCAAAAGTAAATGAAACGTGATAAGCCAATATTCAGCGAATTGACAAGTGTAAACAACTTATCATTTTTTGAATTTTTCACCTGAACTAAAAAATCGGTGAAAACTGTGCTAAAACTGTATAAATTGTCTGCGGCTTCCCCATTTCCGGTTATCAATTGTTCAATTTAAATCAACTATGCAAAGTGAAAGACAAGTTAGTACATCGTGCCCTAGATTGATTGTAATCTCGACTTAAATGATGTATTTAGTCTCAAAATGTTTAAATAAACCATGGGAAACTTGTCTTTAAATAAAAACAGATGATTAGGACTCGATTCGTAAAAGAATTTCAATGACTTGTTGATGTAAACAAATTGTATCTCTTCAATTTCTTGGTCAAAAGTTCATCCTTCCAGATCTGATCGAGTTCAAACTCTGAAAAAAGTGAACATATTTGGGTTACAAACATCAGAGAAGACCAGAGATAGATTCATACTCATGACAGTTATAAGATATAATAAAATTGTTTGTATACCGGCATGACTTATACTTACATTTTTCTTTGGACTTGCAGTGGTTTTACCGGCATCTTTCTAAAAAAGGAAAAAAATGCAGACGTAAGAGGCATAGAGTGCTCAATTAAACATTTGGTGAAAAGAGACGCCTCTCGCTCTTTTAAGCGTAAGAGGCATGAACTGCTCAGTTTCACGATTAGTGAAAAGGGGACGCCTCTCTTTCTTACAGGCGTAAGAGGCATGGACTGCTCAGAAACAAATGTGTCAGAAACACATTTTGTAAAAAGGGACGCCCCTCTTTCTTACAGGCGTAAGAGGCATGGACTGCTCAGATACAGATTTTGTGAAAAGGGACGTCTCTCTTTCTTACAGGCGTAAGAGATATAGACTGCACAGACACACATTGTGTGAAAAGTGACGTCTCTCTTTCTTACAGGCATAAGAGTCATAGACTGCTCAGATACACATCAAATGAAAAGGGACGTCTTTCTTTCTTTCAGGCGTAAGAGGCATAGATTGCTCAGTTACACATTTGGTGAAAAAGTACGCCTCTCTTTCTTACAGGCGCAATTAAGAGGCATGGACTGCTCAGATACACATTTTGTGAAAAGGGACGCCTATCTTTCTGAAAGGCGAAAGAGGCATAGACTGCTCAGTTACATATTTGGTAAAAAGGGATGCTCTCGCTCTTTAAAGCGTAAAAGGCATGAACTGCTCAGTTACACAATATGAATGTCCCAACTTCTAAGATCGTAATGGTCTTATCGATATCTAATTAAGCAAAGACAGGAATTTCCCGCAAAACCCATATGTCTGAAAACGGGTACGGGTATCTTTACCAAGACCAATATTACATTGTTAGATGTTTTAAAGATTCCCAGAGGAGAATTTGAATATTTCATGTACCAAATAGAAAAAAATATATCAATTAATGCTCTTTTTACACCACGTTTTGAATCTGCTGAAAACATAGTGAAAGAAAGAATTGTTGGTTATAAATTGTAGATTTTTGAGATGGTATACAAATAAAAGTATTGGTTGGTTTCTGTTTACTATTTCAGACTTTATGTACAGCATGTTATCCAATAACAAAACCGCAGAAACAGCCCGTTAAAGCGAATATTAATACTATCACTTCGGATACTGACCAGTGAAACCCATTGTATATGTAACTTTTGTTGCATTTTTCATGAGGAGTCATTTCAGAAAAAAAAATCCCACCAAAAAATTTCTCACATCTTGCAAAATCAGGTTTTTTTAACCCTTTGGCCACTTTTTTATACAAAAAATCGTTAAATGATAGAAAAACTGCTTGGAGTAACTTTTGTTGCATTTACCATGAGGGATCATTTGTAAAAAAACTTTAAAAAAAATAAATTTTTCCATATATATAAGACGAAATTGAATCCACCCACCAACTTGACGACTTTTAGCCCGAAAACGGTTAAAAATAGAGAAAATCAGTTAACATACTACTGAAGTCTCTCACTGATAGGAATCAAAAGCAAAAAAAATCTTCAAAATCGGATGAAAAATAAAAATTTCTCATTTGCAAAATTGCATTTTAACTCTTTGACCCCTTCACATAATGGTAAATGCTACAAAAATGCTTGCAAGGTGTAAATTTTGTTGCATTTATTATAAAGAATCATTTGAAAAAAATCTAATCATCATCGAATAAGTAATAAAGAAAAGGTTCAAAATTAGGGCGTGGCATTTTTGGGACCGTGGACATCTCATTAACAGTAGCGCTTGTTGTTTGTTATTTTGGTTTTGGCATGGGGAATAAAATTAACAAATAATAGAGAACTTATTTAAAAATTAAAATGTTCCCATTTGGTCCCTCCTTTAAAAAACGGACGGGGCTAGTTTATCCGAAATCAATCCCAACCCGTATTCATAATAGGTATCATTGTTTTAAAATTTCAAAGGGATCCAAATTATAGAACAAACAAACATTCTGAGAGTTTTGCAAAACAATACTAAGTCCCCTACTGGATCGATGTATCACTAACCCCTTAAAGTACACTAGGGCCTATGTCAAAAGTAACAGTGGCGTACTTGGCTTTGACTTGGTAGGTAACTCATAAAGTTCAAATATCAAAAGTCTGCAAGCGTTCAACAAAAAACTGCCGAAAACTGTAGTAAAATGTTCAAGGTTCAAGGTCCATTACTTGGGCAAAACTCAGCGGAGTCGAACAAAGCATAAACGTGATCTGTAACTCACCAAGGTTGACTCATATACCAAAAATCAGCTCAATATCTGCCAGCGTTTAGAGAAAAGGTGTGGGAAATTTCAATTTCAGTAAAATTTATGAAGTTCAAGGGCCATAACTTCAATAAAAATTAGCGGAGCGGGACGAAACTCGAACTTGATCTGTAACTCATCATGGTAGACTCATATACAAAAAATCAGCTAAATATCTGCAAGCATAAAAGTGTGGAAAATTTGTTATTTTCCCCAGACTGACGGACAGTCAGACAGACGGATGAAGCGCAAACCCAAAGTCCCCTTCGGCTAAAGCCGGTAGGGGACTAAAAATTATTGAACGGAAATTTTACTGTCTACGGACGACGACATTACCCATAACATAATACGACCGTAAAATTTTTGCGGTCGTATAAAAATGAAAACGAATTTCCAGAATTTTACACAAAACAGTTATTATAACAACTTTTTAGCCTCTAAATTAAAATGTTGAACTAAATATTATAAAGTGTTTTCAATTAAGTTTAAGGTAAGGCCAATTTTGGTCATTCGTGGCTCTACCATTTTATGGTATACACGGCATTAATTTTTTGTTGAAACAAAGAAAGAGTACTTATCATTTACTCCATTGGCAAATCAGTTCTTATTTGCGACCCAGAAAACATAAATACGCGTTTTTAAAAAGTTGTTTTTGGATTTGTGCAATTCAAAAATAGTTGATTATTTCATGACGAAATTATAATTTTCCGATCTTCTAAAAATATTAACTTTTGATGAAAGGTAATCGTTTTCCTTTTTGTAAATAATTAAAAAACATTGCATTAAGAATTTAAAACACAAGGGTAGCATTATAATAAAGTAGTCAATCCATTTTATATTTAAAGATGATTGAAGAAAATGAAAAGTATACTTAAAAACAAAAAGATTAATGATGGTTTATAAAACCTAAATAATCAATACCCCCAGAGGCAGAGAAACAGTCTAAACACTTACCCTTGGACGGCCTCGCTTTCCCTTCGGTTTGTCGTCTGATTCCTAAAGAAAAAAAAAATAATAACAATTAGGCGACTTCAAAAAAAGTTTATAAATGAGCCCTAACAGACAATAATCACAGACATTATATATAATCATATATGACATGAATCATTCATTCCCCGCCACATACTAATGTGCCTGTTCTAGCCAGGAACGTAGTCCAGAGGTTGTGGTTATTAAAGTACCAGTTTATATAAAAATCATGCCAAACCCACCAAACTTAAACTTGTTTTAAAGTCAAGTACTGTTCCTGTATACATAAGCAGCTGAGACGTGTACTTTTGAGATAAAAATTACACATTTCTTAAATTTGATGTAGAATTTTTTCATCATGTAATTTTCATGTCAGGTTGTGATATGTATAGCTTAATATTTTAATTTGTTTGATTTTGAAGAGGGTTACAAAGTCCGGTCGGTCGCGAAGAATTTTGAAAAAAAATGTCATAAGTTAAAAATTATTTAACATCCAAGTGTGTGAGCTTCGGCGCCGGTGCTTGTGCGACGGTATACGACGTTAAGAATTCTGTATTTTTATTCGCTTAATCTTTTTTAGCCGAAAATTGAGGTAGTACGAGATGTGATCTCTCCGAATTGAAAATCGGACTTTTTACCTTAGCATACAGAAACCTATATATCAACTTTTTCTCCTCAAAGACCAAAAAAACCCGATGAAACCGAATGGCATGTTCGCGCCCTCCCATTCTGAACCCGTTATGATTTATAGATGTACTTTTGCTTAAAACCGATGTGAAATTCTTAGAGCTGTCATATTATTAGTGACCATAACAGACACCCATTAACGCAATATCTGTTTGCGACTGGATGACCGAGACTAAATCTTTTGATTCCAAATTTTTGTTTTAGAGACTTCTCGGAATTTTCTCGAAGTTATATGACAATATTATATTCAACAATAGATTTGCTGTTTATCAACTGTGTGATTACTGGGTATTTCCCAAAATTGTAACATGCCTTAGAGTCTTAAAGAAAAGGACTAGATGCAATAAAGCCTGAATAATCCATTCTACGAAAACATTACATATAAAGCTTACAATAATCACTGTTCTCTTACAAACTTATCCACAGAGGATAAAAGTTAGACGTTGTAATCATGACATTAAAACCGGTTATTATTGGTACAGATACAAATATTAATACATTTTGCATTGCATCCATGCATCCTCTCTTCCTTCACGTTTCAAATTACACAGTATTAAATCGCCGGACAAACTGTGTTTGATGACATCTCGTATTTAGAGGTTTGATGTCTTATCATCAGGAATCTCAACCTGAGCTTGCTTTCAGTAACTGCGAGCATAAATTAGAGAAGCATCTTCTATTTGCATATATAGTTTTGTTTAGTATATTATTGTAATTCGAGTACTCTCTAGTCAGGTGAATTTCTGTTGGGTTTTTATAGTTCGTCGGTTACTGCTTTTGTTTCCTTTAATTTGTTTTCTTTGACACTTTGGCCACTTGTTGGTGGAGGATTGGGTGCCCACTAAACTAGTTGAACCCCACCATATGTATCATGTGCCTGAATTGTGGTCACAGGATTTCTTTGTGTTTAATGTTTTGTTAAATTAACATTTTTGATAATATTCAAGTAACAGCAGTATTAATTTACGTATACACTATATTTTATTTGGTGCGATTCAGAGCATTTCACAATTAGTGGTATCTCACCCTTGTTGAAGGTCTTGTGGAAACGCCTAGATTTGAGAATTCCCTTCGTTTTTCTAGTGGTTGGAGTGCAGTCTCATTGACATTTACCCCTATTTTTTCATATATATAAACGCCTAGTTAAGATTGATACTTCAGAGGAATAAGTTTATGATCTTCTATTGAGGTCAACTTTTGAGGAGGACCAGAAGTTAAAATTTCAAAATATATTGGGCAAAACCCTGTGTGTGTGTGTGTGTGTGTGTGTGTGTGTGTGCGCGTGTGTGTGTGTGTGTGCGTGCGTGCGTGCGTGCGTGCGTGCGTGCGTGTGATATTGTATTGAAGAAATTATGTTTATATTGTATTGGATGGCGCATCGTTTTTTATCAACTGATGTACCAGTACTTGACTATGTTTGTTCAATAAAAGAATTTGAATTTGATTAGAAAATACAAACTATGTTAATTTTAATATTAAATACCTTATTTTTGGTAAACGCTAAAGTTCTTGATCGTTAAGGTTTGATTTTTCTTGTTTTCATAAACCATGAATTCAAGATAAAAAGTGCATAGAACCAACAAAAATATACATTTTAGTCGCAGACCGTAGATCCTCTATACTGATTCATGTCAGTTTCAGATCTTATGAAACTTGAAGTGTTTTAAAGGGCTTATAAATGGTTAAAATTAATTTTATACGCTAGTTAATAAATCATATTTTATATTTTCAATTGATTATTTGGCTCCATGGCTATTTTTTTCAAAAGAAGAACAAGTCTGACGGTCTTCAAGGAAAGCAGTCAAGTCCCATATTTGGCCGAAATTTTAGCTTTTATGACACAACATATCTTGATGTGAAAATGCTGTTAAATAACCGTCATTTTATTTTCATGATTTAGACAAAAGAACAGGGCATATTTGACTATTTCAACAAGAATGTAACATTTTCTGTAAAATTGTTAAGATGTGTTTTTCAAATAACGTATGTCAGCACATCATGCACAACTATATTTCATGTAAACATTTGTTCATGATAGACCTTTAATTTTGCAAAGTTTGGTTGTGATTATTTTGTGCTGTCAATATCAAAATCGACAAAATTGTATCAAATTTCGTGTCCAATCAATTAAAGCCATTTCTATGTGCCATGTGACTGACTGTTATGCAAACAATCAAACTAAAAACTGTTGGATTTTCTTTTTATAGACATTTTTCACTACAAAAAATATAGAATAATAGATTTTAGACATTTTTCATTTTCAGCTAAATTTTGGGGCAAATTACGCGGCTTAACGACCACTGTCATTTACCAAAATTGAAATTGCAACATATCTTATAAAAGCAACTGATCTTATGACTACACGTATGTATAATTAAATAGATAACAGGACTGCAATATAGATATTGCAAGATTGGCAATTATTACGGTCTTATATCCAATTAATATTGACATTCAAATTCCATGCCCGCGTTGGTTATTGGTTACCTTTCAAAACGAAAACTGATCTAAGAGTCTTTCCAGAAGTTTTCACCTTTAGAGATACTTGTAATGGCTATAAATATATATTCTGATTGAATATATATATATATATAGTTGCAAAGTCCTTTTCAAAGAGATGAAAGTTCCAGGATAAATTTAACGTTTCCGTACAATGTGATTCTGATCCAATAATAGCAAATACAACTAGAGGCTCAGGAGGCTTAGCCTGTATCGCTCACCTGCCATTTGGCAAAGAAGATTCAGAGGAGAAGATTTTCTAATGAATCAGCCAATCAGAAACAAGATTTGTCTGGGGGCCTTGTTTTTGTCCCATTTGGATGAAATGGGGAAACTTTGTGAAGGACTTTCCATGGATGCTCTACATCAAATATTAATCAATTTAAACAAGCAGTTTGAGCCAATCAGAAACAAGAATTATCTGTGGCGGAGATGTTTAGTTTCAGATCAAGACAAAATTAGGAAACTTTATAAAGGTACCTCCACTGATGCTCCAATTTAAAAATTAATCCATCTGGCCAAGCAATTTCAGAGAAGAAAACTTTTAAATGTATCAGCCAATCAGAAACAAGAATCGTCCAGGTTTTTGTCCTATCGGGACAAAATTAGGAAACTTTATAAAGGACCTTTCATAGATGCTCCGTACCAAATATTATTTTATTTGGCCAAGCGGTTTCAGAGAAGAAGATTTTTAATGTATCAGCCAATCAGAAACAAAAATTGTCCATAGTGGCCATGTTTTTTGTCCGATCGGGATGAAATGAGGAAACTTTATAAAGGACCTTCTATAGATGCTTCATACAAAATAATAATCCATTTGGCGAAAGCTGTTTCAGAGGAGAAGATTTTTAATGTGTCAGCCAATCAGAAACAAGAATCGTCCATGGCAGCCATGTTTTTAGTCCGATCGGGATGAAATGAGCAATCTTTATAAAGTACCTCCCATGGATGCTCCATACAAAATATCAATCCATTTGGCCAAGCGATTTCAGAGGAGAAGATTTTTAATGTATCAGCCGATCAGGAACAAGAATTTTCCATTGCAGCCATGTTTGTAGACGGATCTGGACTTTATAAAGATCCTTCCTTATAGATGCTCCACACAAAATATTAATCCATTTGGCCAAGCGGTTTCAAAGGAGAAGATTTTTAATGTATCAGCCAATCAGAAACACGATTGAATCGTCCATGGCGGCAATGTTTTTTGTCCGATCGGGATGAAATGAGGAAACTTTATAAAGGACCTCCAATAGATGCTCCATACCAAATGTTAATCAATTTGGCCGAGCGGATTCAGAGAAGAAGATTTTTAATGTATCAGCCAATCAGAAACAAGAATTGTCCATGGCAGCCATGTTTGTTGACGGTTCGGGACGAAATGAGCAATCTTTATAAAGTACCTTATATAGAGCCTCCCTGTAAAGTTTGGTTCAATTTGGTCACGCGGTTTCAAAGGAGTTGAAAATGTGAAAAGTTAACGACGGACGCCAAGTGATGAGAAAAGCTCACATGGCCTTTGGCCAGGTTAGCTAAAAAGGAGATGTATTCTCCATGACAACGCCATCCAAAACGTGTAAATCTCAAACTTTTACAGGTTGCCCTTAGCCAGTTAAATAATGGACACAGGTCCATAACATAAGGCCCAAAAAAATACAAAAATTTCAAGTCAGTGACCCAAAACATCAAGATCACTCACAAGATATCTTTCGCCAACCTCCAAAGTCATTGGTTTTGAGTCCACGTCCGCTCCTTTTGTGAGGATGCTTTTTCGCATTAAAATGCAGCAATTTGTGTCACTATGTGCGATGGACTCATACCGAGAATAATAATTATGATAATCACAACGTAAAAATGCCTTTTTCAAACGAGTGCGTCTTTTAAATCCTCATAAAACGGTACCTGTTTTAGTGCTTTTTTGACAATAATCCGTTCTGACCTATAATGTATGTCGCGTCTACAGTCACAGACGCCTGCATGCCCACACTGTAGTACCGTCAAAGCACTTTTTATAGTACATGTACCTATTTCTGGAATACCTTGTCTTATCAGCTGATTCAGGTAAGTAATATGTAGGTCAAAATTGTCACAAGACTTCCGACAACGTCACATATATACTATAAATTAACCACAATGACGCAAAATTTTAAAGTGGCTCTTTATCAGATTCTCTCAGCTGCTTTATTAATTAGATCCACTTTGTTTATCGGATGTTTGAAGTGGACAAACATATGTTTTGCCGACCTTTAGCAGCTTTTGTTCCAGAACAGATTGGTATGTACAAACTGAAACTAAAGTAGAACCTAGCCTCTTATCAACAGATTACTGTTATTGTCCTTTGTACCTATTTATTGTATATATTATAATAATTCACATGGTTTAGAAGCGGGTATCTGAACCGGGTAAATTCTGAAATGAGGGGACACCTAGGGGTGTCCAAAGAGCTTGTCTAAGGATATACGTGTACATTGTAATTTATATGCTCCCGGATTGGAATGAGACAAACGCCTTCTTCTTCTTCTGCACATGGGGATCTGAATAGTTTTCTTAAGAAAACTTGTAATTTTCGAAAAATAGGGGACTTGGAAGCAATTGGAACTTGTCTTTTCATGCTAAGAATATGTATGGTTTAGGAGGATCTGAAAAGTTTTTTAGATGACTTAAAATTTTAAAAAAGAAAGGGCCGATCAGCCTACAGTTGACCATAAATTTTGACATTTGATAATAATAGCAATAATGTACCTTTAGGCAATCTGTGCATCCCAGCCCCTAAGGGGCTTTATCAGAATTCCGAAATGAGCAAAGTTTCTTTCCTGTATAAAATCAATATACTGAAATTGCATATTTCTATAACAAAATTGACACTGTTAACTCAAAAATGTAGTAATGTGTCAAAAAAATAAGGATGTAACCCATTTTGGTCATTTTGATTTGAACTTCGGACCAAAAAAAAATTTCGAAAGCAAATTGTCCATCTATATACATGCTAAACGCAATCATTATCTAACAAAGTCAAAACCGTAAACTCGAAAAAAGTGAAAGGGGTTCGCGTCACATGCCTATGCATCCGAAAGTTCTATTGCGCATCTACATGTTATGCAAACATTAAAATAATAAAATCAAAAATGAAAGAGGAGTTCCGGTTTCATTGCTGATAAATGTATTTGACACTGTTGGGTCCTCTGTTTGCACAAGTCAAAATTCCGAAAGCTAACCATTCCATCATAAAATTAAAACTAAGGAGTCAAAATTATAGGAGGAGTTCCAGTCACAATGAAAGTTGAAGGAATGAACCAAAGACGACAGAACTATATATTTCATTAGGTCCATGAATGTAACTAGGAATTCAATATGATTAACTGATCTTCCTATATTTGGTCTCTAGCGTGAATGATGAAGGTAAATCCAAAAAGCGCTTTTAATACAGTTGCAGTTAAATTTTGCATTTTAATATTTGTTAAAGTATGTTTCACTGAGCTGAGCCTCTCACTTTTTATTAAATTTAGAAAAACTCTTTGGAGGAATCTTCATATATTTTATAATATATTACAGAGAAAAATTTCTGGTAACTTTTGTATATTTCGTAATTTTTACACATGTTCTTAGTTTTTCTCCGCTCATATGGAAAATTGAGAAATTTGGTCGTTTTTCATTGTGACAATTTTTGCTCGCAGGATTTGTGAATTTAAAATTTTTTATAGGTTTTATATCTATTGGCATATATTTATGCGTGGTGCCAGAAGAAATAAGCTTGGCGGTACAATAAATGCAAGAATTTGACGTCGTCAGAACTTTAATTTTTCACAAATATCAGCAATTTTCACGTGAGCACAGGATAAACCAAGACACCTGTGTAACTTCAGCAAATTGTTATGATACTTAAATCTCAGTCTAAATTTCCTTTTCGGATTTTGATAATAATACTCAAAACATGAAAGACTCAGTTCATTGAAAACGTACTATATAAAGCCAGGCTGACTCTAGCGAACAATTATGTGGTGCATCCAAAATCCAAAAAAATATTTTAAAACAACAAAGCTTATGCAAGTTATGGATCATGACTTTTTGTTGTATATTCCATATTCTTTATTTTAATATTATCTCTGAACATCGAAGTGTCGGAATGATTAACGAGGTCCCACTGATACGCCATTAATTTTCAGTTCATTTGACAAGTCTTTTTTTTAATCAGCCAATCAGCGCGATTTTCAAAAATATTTAAGATTAGTTTGGATCCCTAAAGGCTCAAGTAGTTTAATAGAATTAAATTTTATATCAACCAATTAAAAACTAAAATTTCCTAAGGTTCTAATGGGATAAAATGATAAAATTTACAAAAGGCATCCAGTTGAATTGTATTTCCGGTTCCGGTTCGTTTTGACTTGGTGTTTTATGCCAGTTGTTTTTTAAAAGTCCGCCAATTAGAAAAAAGAATCAGTTCCCATGGCAGCCCCATTTGCTTTCGGATTGAGTCAAAAACAATAATTTCCTTTGGAGGTCCTCTTCGTTTTCCTATCAATACAATATTAATTACATTTTAAAAAAGGGCATACAAAGGATGTTGTTTTCAGTTAGTTTGGCTTAGCATTTTAAGTAAAAAAAAGACATTTGAAAATCGACCAATCATTATCAAGAACTAACTGTGGCAGCCATATACGTTGGCGAATTAGGAAAATATTACGTAAATTATTTCAAAATTTGAGCAATCAGGAACAAAACCTGCCTGTGGCGGCCATGTAAGAACGCGACTGGAACGATCCGAAAGCTGTCTCTGGCCAAGGTTCTGTTCATTAAGCATGTCGTTAAGCATGTGGTGACAATAGCTCACATGACCTTTGACCAGTTGGACTAAAACTTACGGTTATCTGAAACTGTTAAGTGATACCTTAACCCTAGAAATGCCCAGCATATCATCTGACCATTCCATGCAATTGACAAAAATTTAAACTGAATAATTATTCTTCTGTTTTTGCTATATAGTGTGTACATGTATTCAGTCAGTATAATAATATTTTAAAACCTATCTTGGTTAACCAGTCTCAGTACTTGATATATAATTTTGATCAAAGATGACTGGTCAATTGACAAAAACTGGCAAGGTTACAATAATCAGCATGAGTGAAGAATCGTCAAATTGTCAAATCAAATAATTTTTGAAAAAAAGTTTAAGCATTTTAAAATTTATATACATTCTAAGAAAAAGCTGCTCAAGAGTACCAAGATAAGAAGATAACCTCCCTCCGATGGCAACATCGGTTGTACTTAAAATCTAGACGATACTATTTCAAACAAGTTAACCTGAGTCTGAACAGCTCAATTGAAGTTTTAATGAATTTCCCGTAGGGTTATTTTTTCAAACTATAAAGATTCGGATGTTCTTGATTAAAATAAAGTAAGACTCCAACTGAGCAAGAAACTCCTAACAAGACTTTTTATGCATATGTTGTCCGTTGTCCAGTTGTGGCAGCTTTTTTAGTTGGCAAGTTAAATCAATGTTCAAGACTTGAGTATGGCTTATATTACTGTAGTATGACTTGTATGAAATGTGACGAACGAACGAACTGGCAAATCTTCTTCGCTGGGCGAGTGGATAAATGTTTTTAAGAAAATACAGATCTATACCAACCAAAGAACATAAAAAATCTGTCAAAAGGATTTGATATGTCATTTATCTTCCGTCGCAGAATTGAAAGGTCCAAATCCACATGTGACAAATTACAGCTCGAAAGCACATTTTATCAAAAATCAATTAGCAAACTGGGGAGAGTGTACTGCCGGGCTACATATATTACAAAATTATACATTTGTTACGTTGTAAAAGAATATAATTTCTAAACTAAATTTAAACACATCTTTGTGCTTTCAAGCAGAATGCTTTAACCGCAAAAATGCGGAGAATTATAAAACATTTTGATTCGACGTACATGTTCATTTTTCACGCATGAAATAGCTAGTAATGTACATACAAACAAATTTGTAAAAAGTAGTTTCATACTACATACAAAAACATATGGGATATTTCTCCCTTTTAATTGATAAAATTGCCCGACACATGAGGTTAACTGTCCCAACTTATAAGCTGGACGAGTGTACACGATCCTAATTAATCGGTAAACGGTATTCCTAGATCGACCATCGTAGATTCAAGTTAGCTTATTGCAAGTTTTAATTGGAATTTAGTTTATTCCTTTTATGACATATGTTTCGTTGTTCTGATATAAGCCTGTTTTTGAATGTTGCACCGAAACATAATCCTCACAGCTGCCATCTTTATAGTTTGAATGCAGGTGAACCATAATGCACTCATTAAACAATGTAATAAAACGAAAAAAAATTGAAATTTGAAATTTTAGGCAGATGTTCCCTTTAAATAGGTTAGGGGTTCAACGTCAACAAATATTAGTTAGTATTCCCGTCAGTTTCCAATTATAACAAATATTTAAATGATTTAAATTTTTGACCGTAATATATTCAAGTGTTGTCAGGTTTGTTAAAATATGCACTTTTCTGTAATAGCTCTGAAATCGGGACAAGGGGAGGCAGTGACATTAAAGACACCAAACTTAAATTCAACATGTCAAGTTTAGTTTTTATATATCTTTAATTAAAATGTAAAATTTGGGTACATTTGAAGGTGTACCAAGTTATTCTATTTTGCATAATGATTTAAAAGTTATCACTTAAGTTTCTTACAGATTTTCAGGGTTTCAAAAATATGGAACAGGGTCAACGGTTTAAGCGTTTTTTCTACACGTGCAAACTTCGTATATGTATTTTGCAAATAATCTTATAATTGCATACAGGCTGTGCATGCATATACAATATAATCACATTTCAACAATCCGAAAAAATGAAGATGGATGATGTTAAAAAACCGGAAATATCAATGCATGTGGTATAACTTTAACTAGGACGCATTCCCGAAATGACATAAACACTATGAAAAGAGGCGTTAAAATTACAAAGCAAACATTAAAGAAATTACTTCGTTCTGTCGCACACCCATGCAAATCCTAAATCATAGTTCCTTTTAACATTTAAGATTGAAATTTTCTTTTATTGCTATTGTCTATACATTTCATCACTTCCCTTTGCCTGAATTTTTATACTCTCGACTGTAGAAACGCCATTTACAAAGTCTCTCATTTGTTGAAATTTAATACTAATAAATTAAGGAATCAAAAGAGACAAATCAGCAAAACTGCGCATGCTGTTTGTGCGCCACTTTTGCCCACGCTGATTTTGATTCCGATTATCATCGTACGGGTTTTTTTCTACATGATTCAGGGGCCGATCCGACAGAGCCTGTGTCACTATCAACGTGGGATATAATATCCAACTCCCGTACGAAAAATAAGACAAAGCTCTTTATGCATAGAGGTGTAACGATATATCGGTATATCGATATATTGCGATACGATTCAACAAATCATGGGTGCATTTTTTTCACATGAATCTAAAACATGATTCCAGATCATTTTTATGTTCCACCGTTTCTTTTAAATGAAACAAAAAAAAAAAAAGAAACAAGATTTCGAATCCATAAGCGATCAATGCTTCAAGATAAAATCATAATCAAAATCAGGGGTGCGTTTTTTTCACATGTATCTTAAACATGTTTCAGAATCATGATTCAGCGAATCAGAATCATGTTCCAACTTACTAATTTTTGTTGTGATTTCAAATAGAATCATTGGTCTCTATGTTTCAAATGATTCGAAATAATGTTTCTGTTTTCATTTAAAAGAAACGGTGAAACATGAAAATGATCTGGAATCTTGTTTCTGATTCGCGTGAAAAAACGCACCCCAGTTTATTGGAAAATGCCGTTTTTCAAATGGTTGAAACGTGATTTTGATTCGCTGAATCAGATTCAGGTAAAAGTTACGCACCCCAGGTGCACTGGTACGAAATTTCTAAATTTTTTTTTTCGATAAGGTAAAAATTATACCATGCATAAAAAAAGTTGCTTAATGTTGATAAGAAAAGTAATTTCATCATGCGGGAAAGTCAATATATGACAATATGCTTTATTATGTGTAAAAACAGCTTGATGCCTTGGGTCAAAAGTGATATGACTACTTCATAATACTAAATCCAGTCAAGAAAGCCAAAAATGATACGGCTCTGCTCTCGTACAGTACATGTAGTAATTGTGTTCGATACATTTTCGTACTGGAATTAACGGATTACGTCATTTGTTTTTTTCCAGATTTTAACAAGCATGCCTCGATGAAAGATTTTTAGTTTTTATTATTTTAAATAGATAAATCCCATGCAATTTTCCGGAAGTGATTGAGGCGCATTGGTTGCTGTTCTTCTACACAACTTTATTTGAACATATTTGTGAACTGGCATTCAATAAAATTTTTGTCTGTCCGCTTCATAGTGTCTAACAAGCAATGAGACTATTTCTATGATCTACATCATCGAAGTTAAAGTTAAATTTCAACTTTGTCTGATAAATGCTATAAATCTAGCTTTGAACAGATTTGTTTTTTCTAATCTCTATAGATTTATAAGGAGTAGACAGAACTTTGTGCGCTATTTCATTTTTTTTCTAAAAAGAAAAATTGTCCTGTATCGCTAAAAAGGGACTGAATCATCGAGCATAAAAAGTTTAGGCTAGTTTGTATGGTTATGAATTATTCCCGAATTCCGCAAAAAAAAAAAACTTCATCTGCCAAATTATTTTTTCTTGAATACTTAAGAGGATAAACACCTTTCTCGGTCAGGTTAATTGTGGGTCCCTAACCTTAGAACTATGATGGCCCAGTTCTCCTTTTGAAACGCAAAAAGGGTAGAAAGGAAAAGTATGGGGTAAATTTGGGTCTTAATCCCCATAAGAAATCGAGAAAATTGATGAAATATTAAAAGGTCCACAAAAAGTACCCCCCCCCCTCTTTTTTTCAAAAAATTAGGATCCGCCACAGGAACAAAACAACTAATTTTATTGATAGTTAAGGGCAAACAGAGAAAAAACATTTATCCATTAACCTGATTAACCATTCGTTGGTTCCAATTACAATTATTTTTTGAGGAAGGCATTGTTACTTGTTCCATAAACGAATAAGCTTGCACGAAAATATAAATTTTAAAGATATTCTAAGATACATAAAATGGTCCTTTCCGTATTTCACCATCCACCCAGTTATGATTTTAGGGAGGTCGAGGAAAGGAATTATCTAGGTCAACCAGATGCTGAACAATGTTACCTTAGGTGTTTTCTTTATGCTTCCCTTGGGTCGCCCACGTGGTCTCTTTGGTTTGGGTTCATCTGGCTAGATAGGAAATCAAAAGATAAGAACAAATTAGTATTAACTTGATTAATTTATCTTTCTTCTCCCATAAATTTTACTAGAATTTTAAATTGGGGTCAAATTGCGGACAAAGTTTTAGTTCAACACAGATTTTTAATATAGTTTCATTTTCAGGGCTAAAATAACAGTTATTTTACATTTTACAGACTATAACCCACTTGCCAGTAATTAATCTTTGTTCGTGCAATTTGTCATTTATAAATGTATATAGTTTTAAAAAAATGCAAATTTGGCAAATACACTGAAATCATGCAAAATAAATGAAAAACAAATTATTTGGAAATTAATTTTATTTCATTTTTCAAACAAAATATTTTCTTCTTTTCATTTTTATATGCTCCAATTTTCATGAATTTTGAGCACAAACATCATTTTAATAAAATCAAATTTTTGCAAACCTCGTCACTTTTAGGTTTTCTGGGACGTCCGCGTCCTCTTTTCTCTCCAACTTCGGACACCTTTTGTTCTTCTGTATCCGACATTATTGTTGTAAATGAAGTCACTGTTTGTCACGCGACAATAAACAAATTTGTAAATAATGAACAATCGCTGTATTTATGCGAATGAAAATCCAGTTCTACTTCTCCGCAAGTAACAGAAGCTAAAAAGTCTTTTCTCTTTTGTTTCAGATCAAAAAGATCCGTTGTGAAAAAATCGATTGCACTTTTCTTGGGACACCAATTGTGAAGTTTTCATGAATGAAATTTATGAATGAAAGCAGGCGATCAGCTGGGAAAATTGACCCAGTTGGTTGAGACATTCGGAATATTTGTACCACATGACAGTAGCCTGCAGGTATAGGTAGAAACTCGACAACTTCCGGAAGGGTTAATGCGCCAAATCCTCTAAATAATATCCCACACACATTCCAAAGCACAATTGAGGGCGACCAGGTAGACAATTTAATAGGTTAAGTTACAGTCGCAAAAGCCGTGATTTTTGCAAGGTTTACCGTTTGAGATCAACTGTCTGCATTCAATAATCCTATTTAAAATTGGGTCATAGATTGACCTGTACCTAGATGACAGGTAAAAATTTTAATGGATATATGTCCTATAAAAAGAAATGAATAGCTATTAAGATTAATGTAGTTTCTTCTTACAAATTAAAATTCGCCTTTTGTGAAACGAAACTGACCATGCAAATATACAAGTTTACTGCAGAATGGGCTTGAAAATTCCAAAGAAAGTTTCAGAGTATCGGCAAAACTTGGAAGCCTATTCGTCCCATTGTTTAAAATTTAAAAAAGAACATATTAAACTAATCTGAATAAGAAAAGGCGTGCACGAAAAATCTTTGCGCAAAATTAAAATTATAAATTAATAAAATACAACATCCCTCCAACAAAAAACCCAGTCTGATACCACAATGTACACACTGGGATGAGAAAGTTATAAAATTTACAACACTTGTAAGGTTAATTATACTGATTTAGACTTGTCCTTTGGTCCATCCATTCGTTATTTAATCCTGAGATTGTCAGCCCAATATTTTAGACCGTTTGGCAGATTGCTTTTAGATTTGGTAGGACACACTTAAGATAGCACCATAATGAGCCAATTTTCTAGCTTACCTGATATAAAGGGTCACGTGAGCTACTGCCATCACTTTCCAAACCGTCGTCTAGCAGTAGGTCAACATTTACATGAAGAAATGCTAGGACAATTGAAACCAAACTTTGGTGACTTCGTCCTTGTGTCGCCCACTACCAAAACTGTATCCAGCATTCCCGCCTACTACTGACCAAGATGGTTGCCATTTATAATATATCTCATGGTAAAGAGGCACAAAATGAGGCGTGCTTAAACTGGTTTTCCCACAGGCACTTAGCTTGTATCTCAGTTTATATGCTAGTGTTTAGTTCCAAAGAAAGGTTCTTAACGGATTTTTACCGGCACCGCGGTTCACCCTCGAAAATCTTATATCAATTCGTATATTTTTTCTTCGTTTTATTATTTCCGTAAAATTTGATAATTTTACAATCTGCCTCGATGGTGAAAGCGTTAGCGTGCTCGCCTCGATTGCGGAAGGTCGTCAGTTCGATCCCAGACCGGGTCAAACAAAGACATTATAATGGGTATTTGCTGCTTCTCCACTATGCACGCAGCATTAAGGAGTAAGAGCAAAGACTGGTTGGCCTAGAGTCAGAATAATCTGTCTGGGTAAAGTGACATGTCTTCCTGCAGACTGTTGCTTTCTTGAGCTAGCACGTTAAAAATCCGACTAAGCGTGTCGATGTATTACATAGCAGGATTCATCCATCACCATCATCATCATCATTCATTAAAATGCTCTAGTCTTGAATATGCATGAAATATTTGCCGCTGGACGTTAAGCAACATTCATTCAATCAATCAATATAATGGTGCATAACACGCCTACCTTTGCTGTTAATCAAATCGGGGAACAAAAAAAAAAAAAACACTCGGGACCAAATACACCAGAGCTATTTGTTAATCCCTAACAAAAGCAAAAAATCCGGCTCAGCATGTCGGTCTAGTTAAATGCAGAATTCATTCATCATCATCATTCATTAATATGCTCTCGTCTTGAATATGCATGAAATATTTGCCGCTGGACGTACGCAACATTCAATCAATCAATCTAATTGTGCATAACACGCCTACCTTTGCTGTCAATCAAATATGGGAACAAAAAAAAAAATTAAAAAAAAAAACACTCGGAGTTATTTGTTAATCCCAGACAACAGCAAAATAAGAATTTCCTAATTTTATTAAATTCATAATAATTGTAGCCTCAGAAAAATACAGATGATTTAATTTTAAGTTAACCTTTCCGTATTGCACTCACATGTCTTGCAGAGGTATTTTGTGAGATATGTTCAATCCAAGCAATAGTCTTGTTGTCATTTAAGAAGGATGTCCCTACAAGACAAGATGGCAGCTATATGCGTAATGATGTTCCGAGATGATTAGAACATCCCGTTAAAGTTTGGTTAATTGCGACGATTTGCATCAACGTGACCATACTTGTTGGATTTAATATCAGATAAAATTTTGAAAAGGCACTGAAATCCCACTTTGCACATCTAACAATGTACACTGAAATCCCACTTTCGACATCTAAAAATGTGCACTGAAATCTCACTTTGCACATCTAACAATGTACACTGAAATCTCACTTTGCACATCTAACAATGTGCACTGAAATCCCACATTGCACATCTATCAAAGTACACTGAAATCGCAATTTGCACATCTAACAATGTGCACTGAAATACCACTTTGCATATCTAACAATGTACACTGAAATCCCATTTTGCACATCAAACAATGTACACTGAAATCGCAATTTGCACATCTAGCAATGTACACTAAAATCCCACTTTGCAAATCTAATAATGTACACTGAAATCCCACTTTCGACATCTAAAAATGTGCACTGAAATCCCACTTTGCATATCTAATAATGTACACTGAAATCCCACTTTCGACATCTAAAAATGTGCACTGAAATCCCACTTTGCATATCTAAAAATGTGCACTGAAATCCCACTTTGCATATCTAACAATATGAACTGAAATCCCACTTTGGACATCTAACAATGTACACTGAAATCGCAATTTGCACATCTAACAATGTACACTGAATCCCACTTTGGACATCTAACAATGTACACTAAAATCCCACTTTACAATCTTACAATGTGCACTGAAATCCCATTTTGCACAACTTACAATGTACGCTGAAATCCCACTTTGCACATCTAACAATGTACACTGAAATCCCATTTTGCACATCTAACAATGTACACTGAAATCCCATTTTGCACATCTAACAATGTACACTGAAATCCCACTTTGCACATCTAACAATGTACACTGAAATCCCATTTTGCACATCTAACAATGCACACTGAAATCGCAATTTGCACATCTAACAATGTACACTGAAATCCCACTTTGCACATCTAACAATGTACACTGAAATCCCACTTTGCACATCTAACAATGTGCACTGAAATCCCACTTAATAACAGTGTACACTGAAAATCCCAGAACATCTTACAATCGGCAATGTTAAAACCAGAGACTATCTGACAAGATAAATGCTTTAAAAATGACATAATCAACATTTAACAAGGAACATTCATGCCATCTTTAGCTTCAACCCATTCACTGTTTTTTATGACGGATTATTTTGTATGTTTTTACCATATGTAAAACTAAGTTTCCTAAGGCAGCCATCTTGGATAACTGATCTGCGCCAAACAACGCTTGATCAACACCAGAGACATATATACATATGTGTATATATGTCTCTGTCAACACTTACAAGAACCTGTTTGGTTTCAATCCATTTCGTGGTTCTCAAGAACTTCGGGTCCTTTTTTAATTTAGATCCCGACTGACAGCCATCTTAGATGACAGATTTGCACCAAAGTAACAACATGTTGTCATCACTTCTTATGGAATATTTTTTCTAATCCGTCAATTTGTTCTTAAGAAGTTTTTTGTAAGTTTCTAAAAGATTCCAAAATGAAGTTTAATTTAAGCCCCGGCTGGTGGTTTTCACGTAATCTTTATCAGAGACATAAATGTCTCTGTCTTTATTAGCTCTTAATTAGCAGTTGCTATTTTGAAT
>JAULBM010321587.1:0-13508 GCA_032357055.1 Geukensia granosissima | reverse complement strand
ACTGGCCGCCTACGGACCACTCAAAAAGAGCTGTTACAAGGGGTCTTTAGCGTGCTTAGGACGTGGCATTTCCTAAAAAAGGGGTCCTCAGGACGGATTGTGAATTTATACATCCCCAACAATCAGGGACGCCCCTTTTAGAGGACCTCAAGGACGGAGATACCTAGTGCCTATTTCTTTCTAATATAAGACAATTAAGAAATAAGATTCAATATATATAAATGAAACATACTACAAAAAAAACCGTAATATTTTCACGAACTACTATCCAAACTTTACAAATGAGACTTACAAAGTTGCATTATAAGACGTTGATAATCGTTTAAAAAGTAGTCAAATATTCATAAATCGCGTCTTGATAAGAAAAATCATGTTGCTGTCAGATGTTAACTGAAATGAGCAACAAAATCCTGTGGTGTAAAGTCATATTTAGTAATAATACACATGTATTTATAAGGTTTGATTCCATATTCCATTTAATGACTATTTTGTTTACGCTTAAAACTTATATTTTTTGTCATGCTCAGTAAAATCATCTAAAATTTACTCAATGGAAAATGCACAAAATTTGTACTAGTACTAATATTTTCAATGTTTTATAATACAAAATTACCAATGTTGAATAAATTTGGGTATGCTATATCTACATTTCAAAGAGTAGTCTCTCATCAATAGCATCATAACCGAAACAAAGGATGTAAAAATCCAAACATAGTCAAAGGAGCATTCATATCCAATCAAATCGAAATGGGAAGCCAAATCAGACGGCAGGGACAACTACAAAGTGCAATACTTTTCGAGGCCTTGCCTTATTTTCAGTGTCTTAGAATTTCAGCAAATACATCATATAACTGAAAAAAAAAAAAAACATTGCTTGATGACAACTGGGGTGGTGAATACCGTCAGGGACATGATCCACCAGAGGTATTGGCCCAGTGGTTTCTAAAATACCAATGTTGAATAAATATTGAAAATATTATTACCATCACGATTTGTCACTAGGAGTATTTTGACATACCGTTATATTTGATGAAAATAGTTCAGGGTTTTCTTGGTTATGTAGTTAGAACTGAAAAACATTAATGTCAAACAGCGGAAGAAATTATGGAAGAAATTTACATTAACCTCTATTTAAACATTTTCCACTTAACTTATGAATTTAGGTAAAATACGGATAAATGAAAAAATGTAAAACAAACAAAAATTAGAAAACCGATTTTAACCAAAATAAGTGGTCCAAATAATGACCTTATCACACCTCATCATAAGAATATTTAACTAACTTAAATGTACAGTTAAGATAAACGATTATCTTTGGCTGAAATGCAATTCTTTTTAAAATTTATTATTTTAAATGGATGACAAAACAACACGTATTGCTGCGAATAGTTTTGGATGAAAGAGGTAACTTGCAAAAATTCAGTATTTGTAGTAAAAAATTCAAGATGGATATCATTGATAAGATTGACAATTAATACTACGCATCAGTCGAGAATAATATATATAATCCGAACGCCTACTGGACTAAAACAACACCTCATTAGGTTTGGGGATTAATTAAGGGGCACACCAAGAGGAAAGGATTACTTTACCTGTATTTACCTATAATTTTATATATTTATTTACATAGTAGACATTTTAATGAATTTAATATTGCAAATAAAAAGATAAACCTTTTTAAATAATATTTAGCAAAATACCAGGCAATTATGAATTTTATATATTTACTTTACCCCACCCCCCCCCAAAAAAAAAAAAATAAAAATAATCTTGAAAAATATAATTTTGTTATGTTTTGATATAGAACTTCCATTTTCTTTTATGATGAAATGTTGAGTTTTTTACATTAAAATAAAATGGATTTTAATAATATTTATCTAAGTGGATGGTAAGTTATCATTAATTACTTAACCTGCCTATTATGTAATGTTATGAATTAATATCATTTTTCATATACCTTGAAGATCCAAGCTGTTCAAATTATCATGCAGCCTTAAGCTTTGATATAAGTGAGCTTTGAACTGTACAACTTGCAAAAAACATTATTTTAAGCTTAGCTATAGCCTACGCGATAATGGCCCGGTGAATCTTTTTCATCCTGCTAACTTGTTGATCAAAGCAAGCTAAGAATCTGTATATAACGGGATGAAAAAATTCAAAAGCCCTGCAATATTTCGCTATTCTTTCTTTAATACTTTTTCAAAATGACCTTTATAGTCAATACTTTTTATAGTTACTCCCACATTTGCAAATACCCATGTCCTCTTTCTAAAATTGTATTTGTTACTAGATGCTACTTTGTGCTCTTTTTATAATTTTGTTTGTCATTAAATTGATATATTTTAGATGATCTATTAAATAAAACTTTAGAAAAATTTCAAATGTAGATTTCTCCCTTTTGCCAAGACCAATTTACAAAATTTACCATGTGTACATGTAGATGAAAACAATAGTATGAACAAAATTTCCAATTTATCTGTTGCTGTTTTATCATTAAAAATAGAAATTTCTTTAATTGCTACCTGGTAGTTTTACCTATTACATAAGATATACTTAGGTAACCTTATTTGCAGTATCCCCTTGAAGACCCCTTAATACTTAAACTTGATTAGATGTTTTAGTCGAGTAGGCGTTCTGGGAATAAACCAATATATTTATAAACGGTACAGATAAACATTTTTGTTTATGCTGGAGTTGAAACACTTGCTTATGTTTATCAATAACACGTGTTTATGTTGATGTTTTGTATTTACATTTATATGATTGGCCAGTTCTTTTACCCGCTCTCAGTGGATTTTATGAAAATCGTGCTGATGTATTATTTATACGGTAATTGGGATCGATTTAAGATATTCGAAGTTTGCCGACAGTAGTAGCAGCATTCGAACGTAATTAGTTTCCCACCCACCCTAAAAAAAATATACAATACTATATTTTTGTATTTATAGAATTTTATAATATTTAGTGAATAACATTGTTGTATTTCTTTTGTAGATAGCTTTATTTGTAAAGACTTTGGTGCAATTGTGGTAGCCATGCATTTTGAGGACAAAAATTTTCTGGTGAAATATTGAGAAATATATTGATGTATTTAGGGTTTGTCTCATTAAAAGGCTGCTACACTTGTAGGCACACTTATTCTATATATGTGTTGTGTTTTAATTTATAAATAATTTATATTCGTTTGAGCTTGGCGAATTAGAATATAAAGACTATTAGTCACTATAGAAAGAAAGGATATGGTGTAAATATTCATGACACAAAAATCTCATATATACAAGTAAATTTCAAGCAAAGGAACAGCACTTTGATTGCTGTTCTTCATCTCAATGTCCCGGTGAGGCCTTCAACACAGACTAAAAACTTGCACCTCACAGTCAGGGATCCAGAAATTTTCCGCAAGACTGTCGGACATTTTGATACCCGAATGATGGCCTTAAAAACCATTATTTTGACTCCCAAAAACATTTGTCTATTTCCGTATAATATGCTTTATGACACCTTAGACCAACAACATGCAAAGGGGAGGTTTATCTTGTGTCTTTTGTTTTTCATTCTACATAGATATACAAGAAACTGATGAAGACAGCAGGCTGGTTTGCAGATGCGTCTTGGGGAGTCTGTCAACACCCAAATTAGGTCACTTTGACCCACATTTTATGCATCATTGACTTTGGTTAAGTTTTTCGTCCGACTGGTTTCCTCACATACTTTGTGGCCTACCATCATGCAGGTTGGTGTGCAGATTTTACAAGTTTAATTATTTAAGATACATATATTTCAAATATATAATTTTAATTTCATAAAGTTCCAAAATTATTCGCAAGACAAGCAGTAACTAGACTTTTAAAAAAAGACTGTCAGACTTTTATGTTTGCATAACAAGTTTTCATACTTCGATTCAAATAGCGGAATAGGACAAGCTTGGGACTACGGGGCGAAAATTGCAGGCGGTGGCTGCACCTCCAATTAACTATTATGAATTGTTTAAAATGATGATATACCGGCTGAAAAAATATTATGAATCCCACTTGAAAATGATTAAATTTTTATTTAATTAAACAATTTCCATTTTTTTGTCTTTTAGGTGGCAATCCAACATCTTCATCGGTATACACGTGCTGCGATGAACCGGGATATGCGGAAAATATTTCAATAAAAAATTTATCTTGCAGCGCCACCAGACACTTCATCGTAAAAGTACTGAAGGTAAAGGACAGAATGACGATACAATGCGGGAGGAAGTGTTGATGGTGTTTGAATGTCGCAGATGCAATGAAGCTTTCGCTTCTTTCGAGGCTCTGGAGGAACATTGTGACATTAATCACCCTGAAGATGTAGACAAAGAAGAATGTACAGAAAATGTATATGATGTCCATGACAGTGCTATGGTTGATGGTGAACATGAAAATGTCCAACCTGGTGAAAATCAAGAGGAGAATACAGTAACAGATAAAACTTTGCCGGAACTGGAGATGAAAATAGTGGAACAACATTATATGCTCAAGATTCTGGGGAAATTTTAGCGATTGTGAAAGAAGATAGTCAGTCTGTGCAAGAGATCTTTGAACTGACCAATGAAAACATTCCAGTAAGAGTAAATGAGGGAGGTAATCAAATCATCATCGAGATTTCAACAGGCATTGATTCTATTGGTCAGAATTTGATCCAGGTTGTCTCGAGAGCTGACGGCACAACTGAACAGGTTCCAATTATTCTTTCACAGAATTTCATTTCACCAGTTGCCACAACAACAAGTTCAAGCGAATCGACTTTTGCTAAAGAAACGCTGACAGGTAATGATAATACAGCTGCAATCGCCATGGTAGCATTGTCAGGTGATAACCAGTATATCGAGGATGAACATGTTTATATGTACATGGTGCTTGATTTATTTGTTTCTATATTTTTTTAGTACACACTGTACATTTAACACTACTGTAAACATGTAAATTTTCTACTGTAAACATGGTAAACATCGAAATTTTCTACTGTAAACATGGAAATTATTTTCACTTATTTTGTGTTCTGAACTTTTATGCGAAAATGTGAATATAAAATGTTGTTTTGTTATTAGAAATGTCTAATACTGTAAAATTAAATTTATACCTTGACAAAACCTTACCATGCTTACAATTCACAAAAATCCCTCCTCTGGAAAATATCCACTTTTACAGATTTTGATTAAATTATGTACTGGGATTCTATTACATAAATGTTACAGCAGTTTCACTTACAATAAGATTGCCTTTTAAATAGAAGATGTAGGGTATTTAGTTTAGTAGTTCTTTGGCCTTGAAAATGTCCATTTAATTGGTCTACTTGAGATTGCCAAGTCACATGACCATAGCTTAGGTGATCCTATTGTCATCTTTCTTGACAGGTGAATTTGCATGGCTTAAACACCTGCTGATTTTTTTTATACATTTATACTTTCAAGGCCAAAGAGCTATTAAATACCCTACATCTTACATTTAAAAGGCAACATATAATCCTATTGTAAGCGAAACAGGTAAAAGGAAATTTGCTCTAATGCACAGCAATACCAAAGGTTATGGGAAATGACTTTAATTTTGTTGCACTAATGTCTTGTCTTCTTTCATTTCAACAATATTATTCTTTAAAAAATTCCTGGTATAAATAACTTATATCTATTGTAATAAGTAAATCATATGATTTAAATGTCAATTTGTCCCTCCATCAATTTCCGTCAACAGTTTCTCAGCTTGTCTGTATTCAGTTGATTTGTTATTTGTTGAGTTGTATCATGTCTCCTGTTTCGGGTCCTTCAAAAATATTCGTTATTAATGTATGCACTCCTTTTTAGGTAAGAAGTGTTTGCATGAAATTTTGTTTTGTCCTACTTGTCATTTCTAAAATTACAAAGTATTCCTCTGTGGTACCATGGATAAGCAATGTACCAAAAAGTGGGGTTCCCAAAGGTGGTTCTATTCTTATGCGAAATAGATTCCTGGGTCTGCTGCCAGTCAGTTACAGAATATATCTCCACTCCCGATAGTTAAATGTTAAAATTTAAAGCACCCGCCAAGGCTCAACTTTTAAACTTTAAAAATTTAACAATCTCAAATGGAGAAATTCTATAACTTATTTTTAGGAAGAACGAGAATCTATATAAAGATAATTTGAAAACTGATCCTTGTTACAAATATGTTATGTATAGCCCTTTTCGAAAACGCATTTCCTGAAGGCTGTGGTTCCTTCTAAAATTAAAATTTACCATTCTGGTTCTCTGCTTTCATTTTTAATTTTTATACAATAAAATGAGGAGCGTAAATATTTACTTTTGGCAGTCGTCGAAAGCAAATTCTTTAAGATAAAGTACAGGAGAAAGTCGGATTTTTTTTTCTCCTTCTTCATTCTTACGTCGATGTGATGCCCTAACCACAATGGAGAACAACTTGAACAAAATCTTAATTTTAAACTAATCTTGGAATTCCTATGTTTTTGAAAAGGACTATAGAAATATATTTCATCATGTAGGTTAAAAGTTAATATTGTTATGTTATTATTGTATCCTGTAATTTGTTATCATACATATTCTGAGAAAACCTGTCAGTCGTTTATTGAGAAATCATTAATTATTAATTTGCACATTCTTGCTGAAGACAATAAAACATATCGCTCTACCAGTGCTATCAGTACTTTGATTTCATAGTGTTAAGATGTTATTATTGCATGATTCAATTTGTTATTATGTATTTTCTGAGAAAACCTGTCAGTCATTTATAAACTAATTAATTATCAATAATTCACAAATTCTTGCTAGAGACAAGAGTAAGTCCCAGTTAAAACAAAAAGATGATAATAGACATATTTCCTACATTTCGGATTTTTTATTAAAGTACACCAAACCAAATTTGCCACGTACGGCTTTAGTCAAAATATATCAAAAGTTCAACTATGAAGTACGTCATGTTATATATCGTTGGAATTCTAATTTTTTGCCGCAAATCATCCTGCAGTTAAAATTTCAGTTTTCTCAACACAAAAAAATTTCCCATTACCCCTCATTGAAAACGTCGGTCTCAAAATGGCATGTCTTCATAGGAAAATATCGCACTTTAGTGTTATATTTAGAATATAATATCACTATATTCTTAAAATTTCATCTTTTATCTGTCAAAAAACCCCCAAAAAGAAATATTTTATCAAGTCTGTTTACCTGAGATCATTGGTTGATTACAACCATAAAATGAAGCAAAAGTAAAATGTCGAAAATATTAACATCACCCCTTATTAGGAATTTTTTTTTCAAGTTAAAATGAATTATTAACTACATCTTCAACTGCGGCAAAAAATAGAATTCCAACGATATATTTCATTGTAAAACTGTTGATACAGATTCATTTTTGTTGTGGCAAATTTCGTTTGATGTACTTTAGTAGCAAAGCAAACCAAATGCAAAACATTTACAGTCCTTGCATTTTGGCATTAAAACCTAACCAACACAGTTTTAGGGCTAAGCTATAGTTTTTCAAGCTAATGGAATTATTAACAAATATTTGATTTCAAATCTGTCTACCAGTGCTATTAGGACTTGATTTTATATTGTTAATATTTTATAGTTGTATGCTACAATTTGATATTGTATATATTATGAAAAAATCTGTCAGTCATCAAGTAATTAATCATTCATTAATTTGCTATTTCCCTGAATATGCATAAAATAATTGCCACTGGACTTTCAATCATTCAATCAATCAATCATTTGTGATACATTGAAATCAGGTTCCTGTGATTCACAGAAATTGGTTTTAAATTTTAACTTTCACAAGTGGAAGGTCTTTTCAAGTGAATGAAAGTTTTATTTCCATCATGATTCGGTTTAGCCATTATTCATTGATGTTTCAAGTTCTAAAAAATTGAAATAAAAGTTCAATGTTTCAAAGTTTAAATGTCTTATAGAGTTAGACAATGAAAGTTGATAGGGAAAATATCAAGGGGACTGCATTATTTCATTAAAAACAGTCATCATGTTTTATTCTAAAACATAGAAAATGAAAGATAAGGATTAAATCCCAATGAGACTGAATCACAGCTTTTAAAGGTCCAGCTAATATTACAAAACCTAAGGGTCTCTATAAAGTCTTTACTAACAGTGGTTTCAGGTGTTATTGCCCCAGGCATGCTTCCCTCCTCATTTTATTTGAAAGCAAAAAAGGGAACAAATTTAAAAAAAAAACTTGATTGTCATTGGCAAAATTTATTGATGAGATAAAAAGCAAAAAATAAATGTCCTTTTTTGTCAGAATGCTAGATTTACTAAATATATGTTCAAACATTCTCCATAAACCACACTATTATATCTGACATTTGACCTTGACATAACAAAACACATGTTTTGTGTGCTGCCCATTCTGTTAATAAACATTGTTTAATCACGAGACAAACAGGGATTTTAAAAATCACATCACATGGAAGGCATGTATACCACTCTTTGGGAAAAGCTCTTAATCTCCCCCAAATAACAAATCATATATTAATAAAATAAATCTGCTCTTACCATGAATATTATCAAAAACATACATTAACACAAAAACAAACCCATGAATAAAAACATGCGCATGTATGATGCTGTTTATTTCATCAACATCTGATATATAATCGATTGGAAAATTTAAGGAAATTATTTCTTTTTTACTCTTAATACCTTGCCCCTTTCCTCCAATTCTTCTACACAGAAAGCCTTTTCGTTAAACTTATCATGACCTGTTACAGCCTTTTTTTCAATTTTCAAAATAACCTAAATGTATTATTTTTTATCCTTATTTTATACTGATGTTAAAACTTCCCCAAGCTACAAAAACGTCTTTTATACATATTCTCAAAATCTAACCAAACCTATGAAAATTTTCATATATATACACATAAATATAGAATATTGACATTTTCCAAATAAAAAATTCTGCTCAGTAGACTTGCATGCAAATCTTACGAGCCACAATACCAAAAACCTTTTTGCAAATGTCATTATTCTAATTCAAGCTACAAAGGTGTCCGATTTAAGATTTTTGTTGGACTGCTAATTCTATGAGTTCTGAAACCCACATTTTCGTAAACAATGTATTCCAAATAGAATCCTTTCAACTGTTTTATTTCTTTCAATTTTATTATTTATTTATCCTCTAATGTCATTCTGCAAGCATCATCTGCCATTTCCTTTTAAGAGTTTGCTTGACAAAGTCTAGCCATGTCTATTTCTTATGTGAAGTCGAAAATCAAAATATTCCATATGTACGAACAAGAGTAATTAAAAAAGATAGAGCTGTCAAGTACAAGTCTTCCACCAACTTCCTCCAAAAAAATTTTAAAATGTGGAAAACAACTCATATTGGATTATGAAATCTTTCCTTTATTGAATTCAAGATGTCAAATGAAATAACGGCAAACAAGAAGCAATAAATCGTCATGCATCAATAATACCATATGCTAAAATAACATATGACCTGTTGAGGTATATTGATCCCAATGTACCCGGGTTGGATGACATTGACCAATTTTAAGACTATAGCGAAAAGGACGGTCAATGGGTGACCAAATCCAACATACAGCGTAAAGCCACTGTATAGAGATGAGCCATCGGAAATGACAGCCACTGTTCAAATATGACCATGAAAGGTTTCAAGAACATTCAGCAAGACCCACCTTACATGTTTACTATCGGCAGACAATAAGTGGTTTATATCATTGGAATCCAAACCCATGATTCCATCTACGTATGGAACTCCACAACATACACTTGCTGAACAAATAGACCAGCTAAAGTACATCCTGGCACGTTGCCGGCACACCTTCAACTACGTGTACAACCCGTCAACAGGGTAACAGCAACATGGAACAAGGCTCACAACAAACTCAGTGTACCAACAGACCAACACGGTACAGAACACCCGAAACAAGGTACGCAGCAAAATCAACAGGGTACCTACAACCTTCAATTAGGTATACAACACCCCCAACAAAATAACAACAACTTTCAACAAGGTGCACAACCTACCCAACAAGATAACAACACCCCATAAGCTTACAACCCCTTTCAACAGGGTGACACCATTATTTACATATGGTATGCCACAGCATCACCAGGGTCAAACATTCAATAAGGGTTTCCACACGTTCATTTGGGTACCAATGACCTTTAACACGCTCCACCGAATCAGCAGACATAAAACAACCAGGTCCAGCATCACATCAACATGGGCTAACCGACCTTCATCAAAGTTTACCATGGCTTCAAGAGGTGGTTACACCCATCAACTGGTGCTACCGAATACCAAATAGTACACCATACTCTCAACAGGGGAACAACAACCCTCAACAGGGTTCGCCATCCAACTCATTACTTCAATAAGCGAACAGCAATATGGATCATGGTAAGCATCTTGATTTTCAACGTACACCCTAATGAATAGCAAGGCTACATTACCCCTAAACGGTAGCCTCCCTGGTGAACAATTTGAACACAGTATTAGTTACCATCAACAATGTGATTAACATGTTCCCTAAGACTCAGCTAATCGATTACCCCCGATCATTTCACAGATCAGCAAAACTTACAAACCTGTCAATGACAATGTGAGTGAGCCATATTGTCCTCTGCAGAATCATCCTATATATACATGATTTGCACAGCATTTCCCACAAATAACGTCATATCAACATCCATTCCAACACACCTTGGCCGTCAAACCCTCAAGTGTATGTACACTTAAATTGCCTCATCACGACCCGTTCATCTTCAGTCAACAATCTCCAAATTCTCAGGGAAGAAGGAGGTCACTCAACCCGTTAGAGCTACATATATCCCCAGCAACTCCAATATGCTTTCATTACTGATCATTACAGGACATCTATTGCGCATCAGGCGCCACCACCTCTAATAGTTACCATGGTTACCAAGCCAGTCATAGAATCCACATAACACCAGGTTAGATGAAGATGTAAAGATGACTCCGATTCAGCAAGCGTATCAGACAAACCTCATGTCTGTCAGGAGTATTGCAATCCAAACCGCAATAGGTAACACAACCGACATTATCACATGATCAATACTGATAATGTTGACCGACCCGCACAGAAACGAGAAGTCCAACACATCGGGGCATCCATCACCAAACTTCAACACGGGTAATGACAAACACAAATTTATTGCTTCTGTTCAAGAAATACTAGAATACACGAGTTAAATCTTTGAATAGCCTACTTTTTACAAATTTTCTAAGGCACGATAGGTCTGCCAAATGGAAAGCAGAACAAAATCTTATGTAAATATGCTGTTGTTGGACTATAAAGCGAATTATATGCAGTACTGCTTGATCAAAACTCAAACATTACATTCTTAATCAATAATTTGCAAAAAATGAGAAGCTTTCCAATTAAAAATAAATGACAGAAACATCCCACATACAATTCCTAGCGAACAAACACGAATCCTATGAATCATAAGAGCATTGGGTCGACAGAGTCTTTTCAGAAGTCTCTCGCCAGGATTTACTATACAGGGACATGACATATGATAAGTCAAGCCTTTGTTTGGTTTTACCAAGGTTACAACGATGGCAGTACAACAAAATCCACCACCATGGAGATTGCTTTTGATACCATAAAATGATTTCTGCATACACAATACACACCTAAGTCTGTCGTAACACCAGCTTATCTCGTAAAGTTCATGCACTGGCAAAGAACCAATGGTTCACGGTATGTTTCGGTACTTATGCTTCTGATAAGAGGTTATTTCTAATTGAAATGAACATATAGCATACCTGAATTTTCCATCTTTATTTAACATTGGTAATTTTGTATTTTGACAAATCTAGCAAGGATACTCGTGTAACTTTGGTGTCTGATACAATAAAGGAAGATCAAAGTCCTCAACTTTAGACGAAATGCCAACGGGAGACAAAAAAGACATATGACTTTAAATTACCTCTTTTTGAAAGTGTTGTAGCTGTGAAAGTTGGATTACCACATTGTACCATATGTGTTGTCAAAATTAACTATTTAATTAAGCTATCGATTAATGTTTTGCAGACAAAATGATATTATTTAGGATGTGGTATTTAGGTTCCCCAAAGATCCCCAAGGCCAGCTTTCTGTTTAAGCATAGTAGGATCTTGAGAAGTTTAATTTCGACTGTTCCTTTGTGGATAGCTGTTTCATGAAAAACACTGCCGCATCTTTATTTTTATATTGTCTGTTTTCTTACGGATTTTTCTGCATGTTTGTCATTTCTAAAATTCTTTATGTTAAAGGGTTATGCTTATTGACTACATCACTATAAGATATTGTGGACAAAATACAGGAAAATGATGAAGATGACTTTGTCATGTGACATGTGTGTAAGCTTCCTCGTATGGGTTTTGTCTTCATTTTCTATGTCAATGACGAAAATGTAATAATTCAATGTGACAAAGAATTTGCTGTCTGGTTGGTAAGTGTTATTTAATTTTTTTCAAATAAATTTTAAGAACGCTCTTATTGAACTGTTGTATAAGGAAACTTAAAAGATGAAATATATTATAGACTTGGACACGTCCTCTGTTTAAAATTGTCGGAAAAGGTTTAGTGATACAAGAAAGGGGAGGGTAATTACCAATTAATTGAATGAATACAATTTATTCTAGGAAATCTATTAATCCTTGTGTGCAGGATATTTGAAAATCTACTTCACGGGCCTATCGATCGCAAATATTAAAACAAGCTAAAAGATAAAACTTAAACAAAAGGAACACCAGCTTGGAACCACGAACAAATTTACAAAACAGGAGCGAGATCAGGTTCTTATGAAGGGTAAGCATCCCCTGTCTTGCGCGAAATACCAATCGTGGAGTCCTTAATGTTAAAATTGGTGTCAAATCAAGATGTCAAAATCAGGAATATCAATTTTTGCCAAATTTGGAAGGAATCGCACGAATAACCAATGTTAAATAAATAAATCCAAACAAATCGAAATGGGAAGCCAAATCTGACGGCAGGGACAAATACTAAGTGCATACATTTTAAGGCCTTTCCGTATTTTCAGTATTTTAGAATTTTAGCAACTGTAGCAAATGTCTATAAAACACTGCTGTTTCATGGATAGATGTTTTGAACTATAACAGTCTGAATCAAGTAAGATCTAGAATGAAACATAAAATATTGGTCATATCTTTTTGTTGTCAATATGTTAAAAATTCAATTAGGAAACAACGACAAAATTTTTCCTTACATTTGTATCTGTGATAAAATGGGAAAATTTTGTAACAATGTAATCAGAAAACTGAGTGGTGATTTTATTGAAAAATGAGGAGGTATAAATTTAGGCTTCTGAGAATCATTTGAAGAGGATGACCTTCTAGTGCCTTTTGAGGACTTGAGAACTAAATAATGACACTAGATTAACTTTCAGTTGATGTACCACTTCGATTTTTTAGTAAAAGGAATTCGAAGATACCAAAGGGGCAGACAGAAATCGTTAAGTCGAGGACAGACAAGACCATGGCCAA
>JAULBM010321576.1:0-13510 GCA_032357055.1 Geukensia granosissima | reverse complement strand
AGAAAATTAATGTGTCCACACATTTATAGGGTCAAAGGCACATATACAGGCGAGACAATTTTGTGTCCACACTTGTAATTTTTAGACATATTCTAAGCATCAATTTGGTTTATTTAACAATGTTTCAAAAGAATTTCACATATTTTGCAAAAATAATGAATTCTATTGTTTAAGGTATGAAAAGTTCATTTGGTTGGGGGTTAAAATCTGAGCATTGAAAATTGATGAGACTTTGTGAATATATTCAAATGTGCAAGATCTTTAATTTCCATGCTCAGATTTTTACCTAGACAAATTTTAAGAGTTTTAGGGCCATTTAACCTTTCATGTCCTCATTCCATATATGGTAGTAATCATGACTGTTTAAGGAGGATAACCCTTAGATACGTATATGGGGAGTTAGACAGCTACTACCCAAAATTCCAAATCTGGCAGCATGTGGCAAAAAAGTTCTTATGGTTAATGCCAATCAATATCCATCCATAATTTATTGTTTTTTTTTTATACAAAGAAAGTTTGGGGGTTTGTAGGAATCATCGTTTCTGTCTGTTCACATACATTGTAAGTGCTTTAAATCAACATTAGACACAATGTGTAGATTTGCACTTAGGAAGGGAATTAATCTCGTCTCATTTCATGGGCAGATAATCCATGGGCAGCAGGGATATCATATGTTAGTTTAGCTCACAGTTTGTCTTGTTTAATGTTCTCTCTTCCTGATTATGACTGAATTAATGTCTAATGTCTGATAAGCTATCAATCAATCAATGATTAGAATAACTGAAAAGATCACAATAGGTATGGAATCAATGAAGATTGACACGTCCCCATAAATATTTCTCACCCTCTCATACATGTCATATGAAAACATTTACAAGGACAATTTATAGCATTTTATTTAAAAATTAAATTTTTAATAAGTGTATATTTTAAATTAGTATTTTTTACTACAGTTTATATTTATTGTTGTTTTTGCTTAGAATGCATCTTTTAACCCATCCTCGGAATGTCAAGGGTCCTGTGTCACGGACAAGTGTGGACACAGGACCCCTTGCATTTTGAGGATGCTTTTAACCCAATTTGTTACAATTGTGTGCTTTCCTATGTGTAGACTTAATCTGTTGTTGTACATTTTTGTCTTTATTTTAATAAGTTATGGTGCTGTTGTAGTTATTGTACAGACTGTTGTTTTATGAAACAAGACAGAGTTTTTTTTGTCTATTTTTTATATTAGTGATATATTTGTTGTTAAATGTGTCATTTTAGTAGAAAATAAAAGTATTTCAGTTTACAAAAAATTTTGTTGAATATTTGTTTACCGTCTTATAACTTTGTATAGGACTTAAAAACAGTGGCTTAAACAAAATCTTGACATAAGTCACTTTGAATCACAATACTAGTATTGAGTTAAATAATGCTGTGATTTTTGTCCAATCCGGATTTGATTGACGTTGTCATTAATGGGCTTGAGTTTTCAAACAAGATAATGGCAGGTCCAGAGGGAGCAAGATGACGTTCATCCCATCCTAAAATGAAACAAAATAAGAAAATCGAATGAGTTTTCTTTTATTTGTGGAGAAATCTTCAAAATTCTTTTACATATTATTCCACTTAAACTCAGAGTCTTTAAAATGCTGAGACAATTACAGCCAAGCTTTGGTTGAATGGTCCTAAGATGGTTCACTCTACCTGGCATGTCCTACCCCTAACCAATATGACCCCAGCCGAACTTAGTTTTAACTATAGCACACTTTACACTACACAAATCATACCATGTCTGATATTTTTTTAATCTATCAGCCAATTGCAATAAAACTTTGGTGAAATAATCTTCTTTCAAAATTTTCTCCTGAATACCCACCTGCCAACCAAAATGACAGCCATTTCAGAACTTGGTTCAACATAAGATTCACCAAAAAAATCCTCTCAGGAATTGCTGGGCCTATTGCAAGAAATCTTCGGTGGAATTATCCTTTGTTTTTTTACCAATATTGTGATTAAGAAATTTTTGGTGGAATTGTCCTATTCTTTTATTGTGCTAAAGAATCCCACAAGCCAACCAAGATGGCAGCCTCAGCCGAATATGTTTTAATTAATGTTGGACCCTATAGGAATTCAATTTAAAATCTTCTTGTCAAAAACTATCGAGACAAATACAAACCAACTTTGGTGAAATGGTCCTTAGGATGCATTCTCTAGTAAAAGTATATCCACTGGTAGTGTAATGCCTATGGTAAATTCTCATGTTCCTTTTCATAACAGAACTATGACTTAATGGTCTTTAAATGGACATCAGCTGAAATTTTGATCAACATTCCAGTCAGTTAATTGATATGGCAACCACACGGAACTTAGTTTTCAAAGAACCCTTTGGAAGAATTTCGAAAAAAATCTTGTTAATAGCTATCAAATAAATTGCAACCAAACTATTGGGAATTGGTCCTAGGACAGTCCTCTACCAACATTCTAGGTTAGGTATTTAATATCGCTGGTCAAATTACCCGCAGCCGAACTTGTTTAAACGTGCGCCTATATGGGGAATTTTTTTAAATCTTCTTTTCTAAAACTGACTTTTTACCTAGCCTATTTCCCCAACAGACTTTGGTGAAATTATCCATGGATGTCCCTACACCAAAGTTTTGTGCAACATTCCTCCCTGGGAAAATCGTTTATAGAGCGATAGTTAGTTAATCACTTATTAGCAAGACTTATTGAGATGGGTTTTCTCTCTTTTAGCAGATGTGGAATTAAATGAAACAGTCTTTATCATAAAATACATAAAACAATTATAAATAAACCCCAACAAACAGCACTTTCCGCTGAGCTTTGGTTCCAATTCTGTCAGAGTCGCAAAGATACCTTGGGTATTTAATTGTACAGTGGCAAATTTAAGAAACACATAACAAACTTAGATATAGCCTCTGTACAGCGCGCTTGATACCTACAAGAGCCTTTTTAAAAACATTGATTAAATAAACATAATTAAGTATAGCACTTGCCGGATTCTGTGTCTTATTTAAAGCTAGGGGAGTACTCGTGTCTACAAAATCCCGAATGACTTATTTTGCTGATTAAGGCGGTCCTTTAAATTAATCTATAAATAGATCTTTTTTTCAGACAAAAAAAACAATAGGGTCAAAGCAATAGATACTAGATACATAAAAAGTAGAATTTAAAAAAGAAACGATCACCATATTAAAATATAAAACAGGCTTAACCTTCTACCCTTAATGACTGTTTTATGAAAGAAGCAACTGCTTTAAAAGTTGTTGGTGGATTTAGGACTGACTTAAAATTAATAAAATCTGTGGAAATTTTTAGATTAAAATCTAGATTAGTTTCCAGCTCAGTTCATAATTTATAATTTAGATGACATGCAATAAAGAAAATGGTGATATTCATTATCTGATTTATCTTGGCAACTTATCTGATCTCTTGGTATCTTTTTATATCCAAGAATAGAATAGAATTTTTTTTTATTAAATCCAATTATGGGCCATCTCTGGCATATACAAACAGTAATTTATGATCTACATAACAATGTTTTATACAATTATAAACGAATGAATAATCAGTTAAAAGAAAGAAAAAAGTATTATATTAAATAATACATGTAAAAATGTATAGATAAATTGAATGGATAAAATACAACACACATTATGTCATATATATTAGTGAACTTCATTAGGGTCAAATGTTGGTTTTGCGTGGTCTCAGTTGAAGAACAATAAAAGTAGCAATGCCATAATTGACATGAGCATTTGCTAAAACAAATTTAACTTTTGCCTTCAATACTATCGAGTTGTGCAGAAAAGTCTTTAAAGTTCTTTTTTTGGCTTGCGATGATATACTATGTAAAACGACTAACAACAAACTAAGGTAGATATTTTTTTATTATTTCAAATTAGGGAGAATATAGAACTACAAAATACATGTCGTCTGTATACTATAACAATTGAATACCGCGTATGTATGTTACACATTCACCTTAACGCGCTTGTAAAGCAACGTAACAGTGCATTGATAGCGTTAGAAACGACAGTAGCAACGTTGAAAGATTAGACAGCGCTAACAGGCGGCAAATATGAAACAGCGTAGTCCTAAAAGAACGAACTCTTCGGAACATGGATCCAGAAATAAGTCAATATTTGCGTGTGAACAAAGCCCAAAAGAACTGTCAACGGAAGGAATAAAAGCAGATTGTTTAAATCACGGCTATCGAATCATAAAAACGTTGGGAGAGGGTGCGTATGCCAAGGTCAAATTAGCAGAGGTCATGGCTAGCAGATTGGCGCGAAACGAGGCAATGTCGATCCAGAGTGAATTTTCAGACGGAGAATTACAGGTACGTTCAAAACAGAATTATTATAGTTTGCTTATTTTTGTAAAATTGAGTTTTTTCCCAGTAAAATGGTAATTATAAAATGAAAACATCAAAACATTGCGTTTTAGTGTATAGGATGTTATAACTATACATAGATTGGTCAAGCAAAATCAAACCAAATAAATCATAAAGTTTTGAGTTGATTTGAGTACCATTAAATAAGTTATTTGCAATCTGTTGCAGGTTGCAATTAAAGTAATAAATAAAACAGCGGTTCCGAAAGAGTTTCTGATGAAGTTTTTACCAAGAGAAGTTGAGAACCACACCCAGATGCCCGAACATCCTCATGTGGTAAGAATTGAGATCAGTTTTACAATATGTACAATATGTTACATCTTCACCCACATTATTTATTTTTTTCAAACTTCACGCTTGTGATGTAGCAGGCAAGGATTTAGTTTCGCATAACAGACAAGAACGACAGTATTACTTAGCGGGATGGCACGGACACCCACTCCTATCCTGGAGGTCACAAATGAACTTGATGGCTGTTAATTTTGTGTATATGTTTTGTTGCTTTTCTACAGCTCCACAGATTGAGTTTTACGAAACTTTTGAAATCATACTCTTTTTTAGTATATCGTGTTTAAAAATAATAATGACAAACCAATATGTTAATGTTATATATTTACATCGAACAACCTGAACCATTATTTAAAATATATTTTTAACATTTACAAGGTGCGGATTTTCGATCATTTTACGACGCAAGAACACGTGTATTTAGTGATGGAGTATTGTAATAACGGAGATTTACTTGATCTCATCAACAATCATATTGGTACAAACCAGAAAGGGATCGGTGAAGAATTGTCCCGGAAGCTTTTTACACAGCTATGTGAAGCCTTACAACATATACACAGAAATGGAGTTGTTCATAGGTATACATGTATATATTAAAAAACGGAATAACCCGCTAAAACATTCCCTTATCTATAATAAAGAGCAACAGACGGCTCATCGTCAATTTCCAAACCCAAAACATATAAGAACAAAAATGACGCTTGATCTTTTATTTCGTTTTTGATGCTGAACTTTAGTGCAACATTTTGAGAGGAAACTAATCAAATACCATGTACAAATGTGAAAATGAAAAGTTATGGGGTTAATGACAGAAAGACCAACCGAGAAAACCAGAGGGAATTTACAAAACGAAAGGTCTGCACAAGACCTTTAAGAAAGATGAAATGCCACTCCTTTTTAAAGGCTTCAAATCGCCCCAAATAAATAAAAGTATACGTAAAATTTTACTTCTCCTCCATGAATATTAACAAAAATGTTCAGGATCATACTCCCATTTTAGATTTGGATTTAAAGATTGAACAGGGTTGTTTATACACTATAATTTATGATAAAAGTGACCATTCTGCTTTTCCTATAGTTAACTTTCCGTTTCTTGATTGGGATGTGCATTTATCTCCTTCGTATGGGGTTAACATTTCACAAATAGTTTGATTTGTTATCTTACTGGTAAACGTATGCAGCAGAAATACATGTAAAGATATCACAAGCTTCTCAAGACTTTTACAAATTGTTTAGCCGCTACAAACATTTAATATGACATTGCCCTGTACCATAAAATAAAGGTTTAAATTAAAATTTCTTCAGTTGTTCTTCATATCTTAATTTTCTTAATACCTATCACAAAAAGGTATACATCAATTCCCCAGTTTTTATAAAGCATTTGCAACTGACAGAATTCAAACTTAACCGCTGTGATTTGCAAAAATGTTGGGTTATAATTAATTATACATTAAGTTTGGGACCAAATCAAAAACTGGTATTGAAATTGCAATGATATTTAAACTAAAAGCTTAGAATGCTGAGCCTGTAACGCTCACCTGACATTGGGCCAATCACTATCAAACATTGAATTGCCAATTGTGGTCATAGTTATTGCATAACATTATAAAGGATCTCTCTAATTTTTATTATGATTTTTTGTAACTATTATTCCATTTGGCATTTTTAATGTTTAAGGCAACTAGAACAAGTATCGTCTATGGCGGCCATGTTTTTGTCTGATGAGAACAAAATGAGCAACGTTTGTAAAAGACTCCTGTAAAATATTGTTCCATTTGGCCAAGCGGTTTTAGAGGAGAAGAAATTTTATGTTTGGCCAATCAGAAACAAGAATCGTCCATGGCGGTCATATTTTTTATCCGATTAAGACGAAATGAAGAAACTTTATACAGGACCTTACATTGATGCTCAGGACCAAACTTTATGCGCCATGTTTTTGTCCAATCGGCACAAAATGAGCAAACTTTGTAAGAGACTTTGTATAGATGCTTCATGTAAAATATTGTTTCATTTGAAAAAGCAGTTTCAGAAGAGAAGACTTTTTTAATGTTTCAGCCAATAAAAAAACAAGAATCGTCCATGACAATCTTTTTCCTGGTCAGGACAAAATGAGCAAACTTAGTAAAGGACCGTGCATAGATGCTTCCGGTGAAACAATGTTTCAATTGGGCAGGCGGTTTAAGGGGAAAGATTTTTTTATGTTTTAGCCAATCAAAAACACGAATCGTTCATGGCACTGATGTTTTGTCCGACAAAATGAGCAAGCTTTGTAAAGTTTCTGTAAAGTTTGGTTCCATTCAGCTTAACGGTTTCAGAGGATATGATGAAATGATAAAGTTTGCGGATGAGCAATGTACGCAAAGTGATTACTAAGCATGAAAAGCTCACCTGGCCGTAATGCTTGTATTCATCTGTTACCAATTGTGAACTGTAATCGTAAATGCATCGCAATCTTTCTTAGCAAATCGTAAAGTGATCGCTCACACGTGTCACCATCATAAAGCTTCACTTCTAAATCATTATTCGCAGATTCGTGTAAGTTTTACCCATCTCGTAAATTTTTTAGATGAATAAGGAATCGTAAAAAATCGTGTTTGTATGTGAAAGATATTGATCACGCGACAAAGTCACAACTGTAAATCTGTTGTAAGACAAAAAATTTCTCACTTTTAAATATATGATATTTTCGAGCCCCCGGGATGATATTGTACGGAAAAGGCCGGTCATATAATATTCACATCAATTCAATTTTTCTATTTCAGGGATTTGAAATGTGAAAATGTTCTTTTGGATGAAAATATGGATGCAAAACTTACCGGTAGGTTTATTATTAGTATATTTGCTCGTCTCCGTCTTACACTTAGTGATTAAGCTATATTAGAATTCAGCATTTGACTTTCCCCGATGTTAACTTTAATAAAAAGTAACTATATATCTAAGAACCTGCCACAAATATACATTTACCGCACCAAAGCCCCGGCATGAGTTGGCACATCGCAAATGGATTCACTGAACAGTTACATATGCACCTGAAAGTTTTTTTTTTTTTTAGAAATATAAGCATAACCATATAGAAATAGAAATATATAGAAAAGGGAAAAGAGTTGTGTGGCCGAGGGTTTTGTATAATATAAAAATAGGAGTTTGGGCATGACTGTCCATGTGGCATCCATCAACCAAATGACAGTCGAATCTAAACTTCTACAAGACCCATTAAGGTCTTTAACAATGAACTACCTCTGAAAACAAGGAAAGGTTATTGAAGTGGGATTCCCATTGAATTTTGACTATAAAGAGTTCCATTGGAGTATTACTATAAAGTCTTTCTTCAGGTTCCTGCTTATGATTTCGAATTATTTTCACCCTGTCTCTAAATTATAGACTCGAGATGTACCTATGCCGAAATATATTAATAGAAATATTGGTGTAAATGTGGGGAAAATATCCTGTTATTATACCTCTCTGTGCACTCTTTGGTAGTGATATGAATGCAAAGCCTGCAGTTTAGATTCTATTAAAATTTTGTTAACGTTAATAGTGTTGCAATAACTATTGATTATTCAAAATTAACACCACGTGCAATATTACACCAGTACGATTGTTTTATCCCTAGAAACAAGCTGAACTTTTGGTTCGTATTCAACATGACCAATTGGGCGTTTTTTTTCAGCGATAAAAATATTATTAAAGAAAGGATTTTCTTTTTCAGATTTTGGCTTTTCAGCGTCAATTCAGGACCCTAAAACCTTGCTAAGAACATCTTGTGGGTCATACGCCTACACCGCACCCGAGGTTATCAGAAACAAGCCATACGAGGGATTTAAAGCAGATATTTGGAGTTTGTAAGTATACACGTTGGAAACGTCGATCGTTTACTTTAGATTGATCATTGTCGTGTCATCTAATTATCCTTTTGTAGAATCCGTGTATGTTGACACGATAAATTACCGTTACATTTTCTCTCCTTTGTTTCGTGTTGCCAATTCAGTAGTAACATTTACTTCTACTCATATTTTAAATGGTGTACTTACAGGGGTATTTTGCTGTTTGCCATGATTAATGGCCGCCTTCCGTTCAATGATGCTCAGATGCTGGAAATGGACGAAGACATGAAGATGCAGAGATTAAGATTTGAACGTTCAACAACATTTGGTAAGACTTTCTAAATATTTTATCTCCATTCTTTATAAAAAGCCGGTGTTATGGGGTATGTGGGCCAAAGTTTGCTTTCTTAATTGCAATTAAATGTGACTAAAAATGTCAACATTAAACCGATTGAAAAGCCAAAAAAACGTCAAAAACACAGAAAAAAAAACAAGAAAAATAATGAAGACAAGATTACCAGACATTCGCCTCTACATGTTAATATGCGAAGGGTGATGGAAGGGGAAAAGAGAGTGTCCGTTACATCGACATGTATCTAAAAGACTTGGGAAGCTATGGGTATTTGTAAATCATGCAATTTGCAGGGCAGTTTCCAAAACTGTATTTGATATTGCATTTGTTTTCTATTTTTAGCGGAGTAGGTATGGGAAAACTCAATTAAAACCCCCATTGAATACAACTCCACAATCAGAAAGATGTTGGTTCCTCTAATCAATCATATAATCAAGGCTGTATTAAAAGGTGAAAATGTTAATTCCAAATTTAGGCTGTCAGTAGATTAAAACAGTAATATCAGGTGAATAACAGGATCAGTTCGTTAATCTATTATTCAATATCAGGTGTTTGGGATCCGTGATGATTTAAATTTAAAACAACTTAGTAGGTAAATAATATAGTGTGTTAATGTTGAAATCAATGTTCTCAAGATAAAATTGGAATTTTTCACTGTTGGCAGATTGTATGGTGCTCACCAGGAAACTTCTGCAATATCATCCATCGGAACGTCCGTATTTAGATGATATACTGAACGACCCGTGGATCACAGGAAAGAAACCTATACCAAGACAATTACAGAGACCAAAATGGATTGTAAGTAATTTTCGCTTTGATATCGTTTACCTGTCAACATATTTTATACACCACCTATAAAAGTAGGCATTGGTTCTTCTTCTTTCATAATTTATTTTCCAAGTTAGGTTTTACCTGCATAATTTAAATTATTTTGTGTTGACAATCTTTTGTACACTTCAAATAGTTTAAATTTATATGTAACTTGGGAGAATTTGGTTTAAATGTGAGGGATATCTTTTTAAAACATTGAAGCTAATCTGTTTAACATCCACAGAATCCATACCAAGTCAAGAAAAAGGACGAAAAGGAAGTACCGACAATAATCCACACACCAAAGGATGTAATTGAACTTCCATCAAAGATGCGTAATAATACGATCTGTTATCGTCCTGGCTCTTCCCCTAAAATATACTCGGAGTCAATTTCTGGAACAGTCACTGTCAATCATAATGCTGGGGAAACAGTCACACTGAAAAGTCGGACAGGACGAGGTAAGCATGGTATTGATCTGTCTGTAAATTTGTGTGTTGTTTTATATGTTGTTCCATCTTTATTGTGTTTTTCATTAACTAAGCACGACAATACACTCATAAGAGATACAGTGGGCATGATTATCAATACCATACAGTCATACAAGACGATATTTGTACCAGTTTGAGGCCACCATCAATAAGTTGATTATTTTGCCATAACAATGTTAAAATTATCATGATTATGGTACTAAACAATTACAAAGGGCGAGTTTGGCATTGTTTATGATATCAAACAGTCACAATGGACGAAGTTGGCATGATTAACGAAAGCGAGGTTTGATTTTAATCAGACTGGCATGATTTATAATACCAAACAGTCATAAAGAAGATATGAGCATAGTTAATGATACCAAACAGTCTCAAAGAACGAAGATTGATTGATTGATTGAATGGTGCTTAACGTCCAGTGGCAAATATTTCATGCATATTCAGGTCGAAAGCATGTTAATGATGAGTGATGATGAATGAACCCTGCTTTGTACTAGACCGATACGCTGAGCCGGATTTTTAACGTGCTAGCTCACGAAAGAAACAGTCCGCAGCAAGACGTGCCACTTTACCCAGACACATTATTCTGACACTGGGCCGAACAGTCTATGCTCTTACTCCTAAATGCTGTTTGCTTAGCGGAGAAGCATCATATACCAGTTTTAATGTCTTTGGTTTGACCCGGCTGGGGATCGAACCCACGACCTTCCGCACTCAAGGCGAGCATATCACATTATAAAAATAATGAATATATATAAATATTTAATAGCTAAATCAAATCCAAATGTTACTGAAAAAATCTAACCATGTCAACTTAGACTGTATCTCTATATTAGGAATGATATTTTTAAAACACTTACAAAAGCTCCAGTATAGATGAAGTGGAATTTTAGACACAAACAAAACTAAATAGTTTGTAAAAAAACTGCATGTCAAAACTACACATTTTTCCCATAATGTTCCTCATACCCATCACTGAAGGCCCCTTTCCATTCACACTGTCCCCATGGGTTCCTCAGTCTTATCATTGGTATTTTGTTGTCTGATTTGAAGAACCGAGTAAAGATGGTCTGACTTTCAAGATGGACATTTTTCACAGCAGTAATTCCATAGGCATGACCTTTAACCAGTCCAGAAGTTGTTGATGATTCCATTTCATCACTGCTCAATGCCTAAAATAAACTAGAAACTCAGATTGCTCGTCTGACATTTGGTCAATCAGAAACAAAATGTAAAATAGCTAAATGGTCATATTCTTTCTTTTAAATATGATTTATGTTTAAAATTATAAAGGATCTCCCATAGTGTTAGAGGAATTTTACTTTTACCCGTTTCACTTACAATATGATTGTATGTTACCTTTTATAAGGAAGATATAGGGTATTTGACCTTAAAAGAAGAAAGGTGAACATTGTCCATTTAACTGATATGCTTGAGAGACTGCAGACATGACCATTGTTTTGATGATCCTATTGCGATCTAAATATCAACAGGTGCTAACAATCATGAAAGTTCACTAGTACTTAACCTCCTGTCCATAAAGACAATAGGATCAACTACTGTAAATCAGGATATTTTTGAGAGCATGATATTTTCACGTTTTTTTCGCGACAGACAACAATGGCGAATATAATGTTGCAAATATTTAATAACTTTCTAAGAAATTTATTTCATGTTCCCATCTTCTATTTTTTTAGATTAGTTTTATATGATCGACAGTAAGATGTTGATTTAAGCAACTTATTAAAAATATTAAAAAACAAACTTGTTGTGAACTCTTCACAGTTGTAAAAACATCATCGCCAATTACTTCAAATTATTTTCGTGGGTGACTGATTGTTAATTACTTAAAGCTGACAAGTTTAGAAATGGATTAAATCGGAAGTCATTAAATTTTTAATCAATAGATAGTGAGATTAATTTCGACTGAAATGAAACCAATTGCTTAAACCAGATGGTGACACCAATTACTTATCTTTTACTGGAAGATTCACGAATTCCACAATGCACGAAATAGTTTTAGATATGTTAGCAGGCAGTTACAATTTGTAACCCTTGGTAACAACGACGTTACAATGCATGTTTAATGTAAGCACAGGGACATGCATGTAGATCAACAAAGATCACTTTTTCCGGGAATTAAATCTTAATCAAGTAATGTTTACCGCATCACAAACGGATAACATTTTTATCCTGAACGGATAAACGGATAACTCCCCGATTTATCCGTTTGGGGTAAACAGTAAGCTATAATGGTCATGTGACTTGGCAGTCTCTCAAGTGGATCAATTACATGGATAATGTTTGTGTTTGCTTACAATTTTTTTCAACTGAAACTGTCTTTGTGGCCTTATTTTATGGCATCTTCACACAGTGCATTTTTTCAATCCCATTAAAAAATTAGTTTTCTTGCACATTATCTGATGTCAAAGTTGATTTTACTTGTAACTGTAATATTCTCAAATTCCAATTTTTATTGGATGGACAATGCTTAGCTTTAGGCATCTTTTTTCTGATGGTCTACCCATACTTAGAAAGTCAGGGATAGAAGGTAGATTTTTTAAGTGATGGACAAAAACAGAAAAGAGCGTATATACATGTATGTTGACATCAGTGTTGAACTCAAAGAGATAATCTCATTGTAACATCTAATAGAACCTTTAATGTGCAACCTTAGCTTTTCACAAGATTTGTAAACGACATATAAACCAACGTACAGGAATAGAGGCAGCCATCAGTGAGTTCCTTTCCATTTCCTTCCCTAATTTCTTGTAGAGTATTGCCCTTTCTTCTGTATTATCAGCCACACCCAGTTTCACTAGGTCAATCTGCTCTGACACACCCCCTGTAAAATCTTCAAGAGCCTCACCCAAGTCTCCTCCATCAAGGGCTTCATAACATCCGAACAGTCTAGAAAAATAACCAGTGATCCATAACATTGTTATGTTCTATAAGAAAAATGATAAATGCTGAAAGTGTGGAAATGGGTGACTGAAGCTGATAGAAACCAGGGTTTGTCCAGTTTTATGCCTAAAATAAACTAGAAGCTCAGACGTTTGGTAAATCACATTTTGTAATTTGGGGGCTTTTTACAGCTTCTGTGATGGTATGGACTGCAGTTCATTATAGAAGACTGTAAAAGGACCTGTAAAGTTGAATTTCGCTGTCTTATGGTGGGTCGCTGTCTCATGGAAAATCATGCCACATCTCCAATATCTGTGTTATATATATATTAGAAAAATCTAGGACTAAAAAGTCTCATATTAACTGGAAAACAGAGGTGCTTCGCAAGCGCAGCATGATACGACCGCAGCACATTGAAATGTGAAAGGTGAACAAAAGACAC
>JAULBM010321565.1:0-13510 GCA_032357055.1 Geukensia granosissima | reverse complement strand
CATAGTTGTTGCATGCAAGTCTCCAAAGTTGAAATTTTGACTCGGAAAATGTCAATATTCCATATTTACGACCAAGTGTATATATATATATATATATATATATATATAAATGTTATTGGTTTTCAGTATCAATCTCAAGTGTTAAATCTATTACAACCGATTTTATAGTGTGTTTTTATTGTTATTGCTATTGTTTTGTCACACCACTGTCCCAGGTTAGGGGTGGGTTGAGCGCTCACCAACCAGTTTCACACCGCCATTTACTAATGTGCCTGTCCAAAGCCAGAAACCTGTAGTGCAGTGGTTGTCGTTGTTTAAAAAAAGGAATTCGAAGATACCAAAGGTGCAGACAGAAATCGTTAAGTCGGAAGTCAGTCAAGACCATGGCCAACAAAATGAAACGAAAGAAAAACATTTAACACACAACACTACACTGAAAGCTAAAGCTGGAGTAACACGAACCCTACAAAAACCAGGGTGAGTTCAGGTGTTCCGGAAGGGTAAGCGAATCCTGCTCCACTGTTGATGAAAAATAAAACTATTTTCTAATTAGTCCTTTAGTGTTATCTTTTCACAATTTTTACCTCTGATTAGGTCGATTGTCGTGTTCCATGTATAGTTTCACATTTTGTATTTCGGGGACTTTTACAGCTTCCGTTATGGTATGGACTCTGGTTCATCATTGAAGGCCTTAATGGGACCTGTAGAAGTTTAAATTCTACTGTCATTTGGTGGTTGGCTGTCTAATGGACAATCATGCCACATCTCCTATTTTTATATAAATGATCAGGTTTAATGTTTTCAGGATATCGCAACGATTTTTAACAGGGTAAAAATCCTTATTGTTCAAATCAACATCATATAAAAGTGGTAAACCAATCCCAAACCAGAGGTTCTATCAAATCGGTCAAAACAACAGCAGCTAAACACCCAGTAAGCAACATTTTAGCCTTTTCCCAGTCGGCACAAGTTACAAAACATTAAATCAATATATTGACTGTTAGCCTGGGACATTAAAGATATTTTACTGCCACTAACAAAAAGGTTATGAAGGCTATGAAAACTTTTGAACTGTTTCTTTAATTTAAAAATTAGTATCAATAAACAATTATTTTATTCATTTATTGCATACAAAGTTTCTTTTTCTTCATTTTCTATATAAGAATATATATATACGTCTAGGGACTAGCAGAACAACACCGAAATGAATAAGTGAAGATGACAAATCACTATTAATAAAAGGTAAAATAAGTGAAGATGGCGAATCACTTAAAATAAACAATTATTTCGAACAACAAATGTTCTTTATCAATGTACGATGTGTTCACTTCGAGGACGTAATAAGAAGTATATATCTCGATCATTTGAAAAATGCTTGAAATTCTTATCCACAATGGGTTTCAAAAGGTTTTTAAAAAGAGATTCGTTACAGTTAATGTTAAAAGGTCAGAAAAATTATGAAATAGTCAGTGGAGTAAAAATCAAATTTTTCGCACAAAAACGATTTCGTATCTTCGATGTTTATGACTTCCGGATACTAGTGATTACTGATGAACTATTTTTCCACACAGACATTAACTTATATAAAGTTTTGTCATGTAGCATACAAAAAGTAATTATCAACATAATTTTAATAATAATTATAATAATAATTGCTTTGATGTGACTTCGAATTTGGTCTTCCTGGAACAAAAAGCAGAAGGGTTATTTCAACTCTGCCATCTGTTTCAAGGGCTAGATTGGTTAGTAAATCTGTAAAATTATGTGTTAAGATTTTAAGTATTTAACAAATCAAAAACCATGATAATATTTGTACCGAAAGTTCTTAGGTTCGCCTAAATACATAAAATTAAGCAATAGATTACTTTTGATCCGTAGAAAACAAAGCGTTTTGAAACTTAGGTTGATGTAAAAGTTCGTAATAAAGTTGTCTTAAACAAACCACAATATTTCTTGCCTGAAAATCTTCGAAATATTTTTGTCTCTCGGTGGGAAATTAGTTCTGATAAAAAAGAGTATGAGCTTGCTGATAAATAGGGTCTGTGTTCCAAAACTGGGAAATTTAAGGGAAACTTCATGGGTATATTTATTTCAAAATGTCCCTAATTTACATAAATCATGTAAAGTTTATAAAAAGTGTAAAAAATAAATTCATTTTTGAATCGAGTAGAAAAACCATCTAGTTATTTCATTCGAAGCCTCGTCCTTGCCAAAACTTAGGATTTATGAATTTGTGGATAAAAAGCAAAACTTTTATCTTCGCCACTTTGAAGAAAGTTTAACAACTCTTTCAGGTAAAAGTAATAGGACCTTTGTTGATGACAGATATGGATATGTCAGTGTGATTTGTGCAGGAAAATTCAAGAACTTATTTAGTTGTTCTACTTGCTGACTGATATTTAGTACAAGAGAATCCCATTTTGTTTCAAAACAAGTAGACATACTACATGTGTTAACCATGCTATCGATTTAGAGGAGAATGGACACTTAAGAATATTAGGTGTACCATCTTTGCAGTATTTAACATTGTATAAATAACAGGTTAATATTAATTTTCTCAGAATAATCCCTGGATAAAATATATGAAGTTGTTGTTGAACAAGGCTACTGTATAGGACTCGGACAGTCGGTTTTAAGCCACTCATAGTCATATATTTTTTGTTTGTAATAAAATTAGTTTTTAAAGGCATTTGATTTTTCAGTTAGGAAATAACAGTCATTGCTGCGCTCTGAAATCTTGTGTCTCAGTATAGAACATGCATAGATATACAAGCGGGTGAAATTCATTTATTCTTACATTTTCTTCAGCTAGGAAGCTGAGTTAAAAAAATTTTTTTATTGACCGACCGTTTGTCAATTTTATTTCGACATTTAAGTGATCTTGTCATCATGCTAAGACAAAAGGTAACTTAGTGAGCTAAATGACATCCTGGGATTGATTTATGGCATTCTGCAAAAAAAAAATATTTTTTGCATTTACAGTATATTTCAATTTATACAAACCACTGCACAATTATTAAGGAATTCCTGAGAAATATCAAAAACTAAATGGTCAGATCATTTTATTTTATTTTTCGCTACATCGTTTTTGTTTTGTCATTGAATAATTTTACATTCAGTGAGCATCTCGACAAAAAATATCACATCGAACAAAAAATAAAGAGACCACAGACAAAAAAAATTTACCAAGAAGGAAAACATTTTTCAAAACTTTACTGCAAACGTGACCACTTCAACTTTCCTACTGTAAATTTTACATCTTTATGTGGCAATAGGCATGATAGGTGTGCTTCACGGTCTACGGGGTTTATGTCTCGCAGTTGATTTGATACTCTTCTGCCTGTTACAAGTATTTTTAAAAAGAGCATCATTGTTGTGTAAACTACTACAACAAGGTTGCATTCCATCAAGGTTCTTTATCGATACAAATATACTTTATCTGAAAAATACAGATGTCTGTGTTGTTAAAATGTAGATAAAGGAATTCTTAATAGTTTAGATAAGCCTGGTTTACCAGCTTTGAAAGTCTAAAAGTAATTTGTTAAATATAAATTCTTTATAATAACAGATAAATTATTCTTCTAGTTAATAATTTTACCGTTTTCTGATTCCCCCATTCTGACAACAAATTTTTTGGGGGATCAAGTGATCAAGGCAATTGTTGAAGTAGCTCAGATTTAGAATTAGGTTTCTTAGTTTTATCAGCACGAGATAGGAGCTTTCTGTAAGTGCGACCTTTGGTATATAACATATCAAATTTCACCATATGTTTTCCACAATTATGTTAAACCTATACTTCCATAGTTTACTTTGAAACACATACCTTAAAAATACATGAGCGTAGTTCACCGTAAAATATATTTTATTTTTCATTGTAAAATCAAGTAGACCAGTAATCATAAGCGGTAAAGGTCACCTGAGCGGGACACATATCAATTCATTACGTGGTTGTTTTTTTTCGAATTCATGAGACGTATTGCACATAGTAGTGATAGTTGTTCACAGGTTATCAGTTCTTAACAGGCTCACCGGTGGGGAATTCCTTGGTCTCCTTTAACAACACCAACTTATGTAAAGGACGTTTAAGTTCAGTTTATTTACCCGTTCGAACTCATTTGTTGGTAAGGTTCGAACTGCCCATGACCAATCTTGCCTTTAGGACCAGGCCATCTTTTCGTCAATATATGTTCTTATAATTCTACCAAGGCGCCAAACATTTCTGGCTACATTTTCATCTTTGATAATGACGACATCGCCAACGTACATTTGCGTGTTATAGGAATCCATTTCTGACGAGATTGAAGGTTTGACAAGAATTCCTTTCGCCATCTATCCCAGAAATGATTTGCTAAATATTGGGCACGTCGCCACCATCATCCAACTGTGTGCCTAATTGACTCAGAAGTGTCGAGATAATGTTGCGAACAGAACGAATCTGTTGTTCTTACACGCCGCCCATGTGATTCGCTGATGGAACATTCAGCTTGAATTGTATGCAATCACAGTTGTTGTCTGATAGATAATTTCAGATTTGTTCGATATCCATTTCACCATAAGCTTCTCTTAACTCGCGCTCCGCACAAACAAAATTGATTCCTTGATCACACCTTAAGTGACGCACAGGTCCAGGAATAGAAATGAATCGTCTTAGAGCGTTAATGAACGAGCTGATATCAAGAGAATTTGCAGTTTCAATAGGTATGGCCCGTGATGCTAAACATGTAAATAGAATGCCATATCTATTTAGTTCTTTGCGTCCCTCCTTTATATACCACGGTTCAAAAAGATCTACTACACAATAAGTAAAGGGAGTTTCAGGCTCAGGCTGTCCTTTGGCAAATCTGCCATCTTTTGTACCATCGTCGTAATTTTAAACATGTTACGCATTGAGAAAGAAGTTTTGAGACGGCAGATGAACAACTTATATTTCAGAAACCATGGAATCTTATCTCATTAGTAGTCAGTCCTCGCCCTTAGTGATTTGAAAGTTCGAATCATGAGATCTGTTACTAATGTCCAGATTTCAGTAGAGTTACTGGATGCTTAAGACCACAGCTTAAATCAGCACGTCGCAAACGACCTCCAACACGAACAATTCCGTCGTCGTCTAAGAACGAATCAAGTGTGCAGAGAGAAGAATTCTGCCTTTATATTGTCCTTTCGTTGTTTCTCAAATTGTCGGGCATCCTTGCTATTCACATGATTCAAATGTTTCAACCTTCGAAAAATGTCAATTTCTTGCTTGAAGGCAAAACCTTGTCTGATGATTTCGAATTAACGCTCACAGATAGACAACCCGGCTTTGAAGTGTTGGGTTTAAGCTTATCCTGGAGCTTCAAGCAAATGGCAATCCCCGTTTTGCTCTCTTCTAATCTGAAAAAAACTCTATTCGTTCCAATTTTGAGCCAAAATTGGGAGCAGTTTGTGTTGAAAATGCATCACGCGTTTCATCTAGGGGTCTGTTTGATCACATTCAGATTTACACTGATCAGATGTAATGGATTCTGCCGCCTAAAAGAAATCGTGCCCTTTAAACCAGTTGCTATTACGAAGTTCAATTACCGTTGCACCTCTAGAAGCACCTCTAGAAGCAATGTCCGCAGGATTGATGTTCGTATCAATATGTTTCCATTGTTCTGACTTAGAATGCTGACAAATTTGTTGGATTCGATTGGCAACAAACATTTGGAATCGTCTACTCTCATTTTGAAAAATAACCTAAAACAATGTTACTATCCGTCCAAAAGGTTAACTTCTCTCCTAAGAAAACAGCTCAGTCGCTCCGAAATTAGAGCAGCAAAAGTTCTAGTCTGGAAATTGTCATGGGCTTTCGAAGCACTACTCTTGCCTTTCCCATCAAAAGAGAACAATGCACTCTATCTTTCTCGTTTACTAATCTTAAGTATGAACATGAACCATAACCCGTCATACTAGCAACGGAGAAATGGTGAATTTCCCAAGTAACAATGTTTCCGAATCCAATTGGCTTCACGAACCTAGAAATATTAATGTTCTGAAGTTTCAAAATATCTGTCCTCCATTGTTTCCATCTGTGCATCAAATGTTCACCTAACGGATCATCCCAATCATTCTGTTCGAAGCCACTATCTTTAACTATACGTTTTCGAACCAGAGCTACTGGCCCGATCAAGCCTAAGGGATCGTATATAGAACTAAGTGTTTATAAAACTCTACGCCTAGTAAACGGTTTAGCATTTAATTCAATACGAATTGAAAGGAGTTTGATTCAATACATCACTGAACTCAAAGTGTTTTCGTTGTAGGAAGCTGATCATTCAGGATATCTATACTATTAACGTCGCTAGCTCGATCTTTGAGCGGTATGCGATTCAAAACGTCTTTAGAATTCGATAGAAACTTATCTAATCGTAAACCACCTCTTTTGCACATCTTCTGACTTTTCAGTACAAGGTTGATAGCAGAATCAACCGTAGAAACATATTTTAGACCATCATCAACATAAAAATGGTTCCTGATGAAATCTGCAAATTCCTTTCCGAATTCGAGTTCATTGTCAGTCGTAATTTGTTTGAGAGCAAAGTTAGCGCATCCCGGTGATGATGTTGCGCCAAACAAATGAGCATTCATTCTGTACTCGCATGGTTCAGTTTTAAGATTATTGCAATTGCTAAACTATAGAAATCATAAATAGTCTCTATGTTCAGGTTTCACCTTGAATTGCAAGAACATCTGTTACAAAAGCAAAGCGCGAGTTCTGCATAAAACTCGCATTAAGGAGTTAGTCAAGTATGGCCCTTGTAATAAATGTTCATTCAATGAAGTTCCATTGTACTTAGCGCTACAATCGAATATAACACACAATTTTTCAGGTTTTTGTGGATGGTATACATCATGGTGCGCAATGTACCAAACACTTTCATTATTCTCATTGCATAGGGACTCAACCTTCGCAGCAAATCACTTTCCGATTAAATGATTCATACTCTTGATGTAGTGTTCTCGATATCGATGGTCTCTCTGAATTCGTTTTCGAAGACCATTTAACCTTTGCAATGCTAAAGTTTTGTTATTTGGTAGTACTGGTTTGGTGTGTTTAAATGGTAGCGGCATTTCATAATGTCCGCTTACTTTTCGAATACCATTCTGAAGTATTGTCAAGGATTTTCTGCTGTCGCACGATGTCGTCGGAATATCAATGTTTCGATCTGAAAAGTCCATTTGCATCATTTTAGCTATTTCAAGTGGATTAAGTTCCTTTATTCTAGCACAAAAAGATATCATCACCTCTTTCGATTCATTTGAAGGCAACAATCCTTGAATAACCTCAAGAGCCATAGTCCTATTGGAAAATTCCTACATTGCCCCATCCCAAATCAGTACGTTGGGCATACGGACCATTTTCTACGGTTGGGATGACCTTGCTAGGGGTCAACGCACGAGCAACATTGTATCCTATCAACAATCCAATTTCACAGTTACTTAAAGGCATAAGTTTATCCGCGATTCCTTTCAAATGATTCCATCGATTAGCCATATCGGCCGTAAGTATGTGTGAAAGATTAGCAGGCATAATGTCACGTGTAAAGGCAAATTTCAAATCATTGTTGTAGCCTCGAACTGCTAATCCCTTAATCTTAAAACTGTTTACAATTTTGTTTTGGCATACATCGTAGAAAGAGACAATTTGACGTTTGTACCGGTCAATCCTAGTGGACTACATGTTACATCTAAAACAAGTGTTGTGTCTGATTGAGTGTCTAAAATTGCATAGACTAAACGTTCATTGATTGGGTTATCAATGTGAGAGATGTACACGGGTACAATCATAGTGATTTTACTACTAGATTGTGAAAAAATCAGAAGAACAGATCCAGTCTTTGCAGAAATTTCATTAGTTGATGTAGTTTCAGTCTTACTATTGATGGTTTGTTTAAGCTTCTGAAAATCACAATGCAACGTTTTCGTTTGTAAAATTTCTTAGACATGTGTCCATAACACAGACAACCAAATGATAACCCTTTCTGTTTAGAAGTCTTTACGTTCCGAGATGGGGTTTAAAAGAAATTGTTCACATTCGTCAATGTTATGAGAATTATGACACAAGAAACAATTGTCTTTCCTAACGTGTTCAGTCTTATTCAGATCAAAGTCTGTCATAGACTTGGCCTTAAATGCATTCCTACGAGTCGTTCCACGTATATCGGCACCAAATTTGCTAAACCTTCTTTCTTTATCTAGTTGACCACGAGTGTTAATCGTATCTGGTTTTAACGACTGGATTGACGTAACCGGGTCGGTAGCTATCTTTACTTCTTTTTCCAGTTTCATATATTTACCATCCAGTCGGGCAATTTTGTCAGTAACATTCTATTTTCCCAATCATCAGTCAGAACATTTAAGTAGCAAATACTGTTCATAGCACGCAAGCATTGCTTAATAAAGTCTGAAAATTTTCGTAAGTTGGGGCCATCCCGTGATGCTATCTTTGGTCAATTTCCATGTATAAGCGTCGCCTAACCTTTCATCTAACAGTTTCTTGACGTCATCATATGCGTTTTCATTTGATAATACGAAAAGGTTTTCTACTACTTCTTTAACTGAATCACTTAAATACTTTCTCAAATAGTGGCTTTTCTCCGAAGGTGGAATATTTTTTGTTTAATCATTGTCTGAAATGCACTTCTCCAGCTTAAATATTTGAGTGGATCGCCACAAAATACACCTGGTTCTGGAAAAGGTAAACGACTCAAACTTAATTTTTCAGTAAAAACTTTAGCCAAATCAGATATTTTACTAGTATCTGAACTCAAATGATAATCATTTTGTTGATGAAAGTTTACAGTCGACTGAACAGTTGGGGTAGGTTGACTATACTTGCGTAGTGTCACCTTTGGGGCTGTAGTACGCATAGGTATGGTAGTATAACTACTCTGTGGAACAAAATCACTAGCCTCTAGATTCAAACTACTAGCTGATATGATTGGGGTATTATCTTTAACCGTTGAAGATTGTTCTTGAGGTGTAGATCTATGCTGAACAACATCTTGTATGCATACGTATTTGCTTGGTTTTTGAAAACACGTTGGACATTTGTTCAGTGTTTTTAGTTATGGTTCATTCGCATTAAAATTGTTTTATGTGTTTGAATTGACCAACTGTTCGGAAAACTTGTCTGAGATACCTGCTTTGGTAAAGAATGCTTCGCATTATCAAGAACTGAACCTTGACTAACACCATCATAAACATTTAACTTTGCTTCAGCGGTTTCTAATTCACGCAGAGTCCTTATTTTCTCAAGCTCAGATTGAGCCTTTCCTTCAACATTTTTTTTTATTTTGCCCTTAATTCGGCTGCTTTATCTGCAGTTTACTGACCTATTCGAATATTCGCTTCTTTGTGAATGTCGTGAAGACCATGTGAAGTACTCGCGTTTGTGTGAATGTCGCTGAGACCTTGCTGAACCGGCTTGAGATTTTTTCGAAGCTCTTTCTGAACTGTCATCATCGAATTCTTTATTAGATTGAATAATTCGTTTCATAAAGCCTGAATGATTTGTTTCGCAAATTTCATATTTTTTAGTTATATCGGTTTCAATATCTTTCGCTAATTCTGAATGTACTCCCTTTTGACATTCCGTTTTGATAGGTCAAATCAACTGAGTATATATACTATATACATGAATCATACGTTCAGATGAAACACCTCTGTTTTTACGAATTTCATCACTAAAATCGCTTAAAAGAATTTCAAGTGAATGACTATATGTGCTCCAAGCTGATAATGTTTTTCTAAAACCCTTTTGCAAAGTATCTAATTGCCACCAAAGAGCCTAATCTGTTATTTTTCGCTTACGTGTACTAACACGAGGTTGTGATTCTAATTGATCGCTAACAGACATGTTTTAGGTAGGACAAAGAGTAATGCAAAAATATAAGTAAATGTATGCAAATGGCAGTGTGCATTGAAAAATGAATAATATCATAATATCAAAATATTAAACAACCATAGATTTGAAACAATGAAAATAGTTCAAATAATATCATGGGTTTCCTATACTCATGCAAACATACTAAAGACAATATTTAAATGTCTGACATCAAATAAATCTATGCATATATGCAAAATTCAGAAATTTGTCAATTGATGCATCTAATAAATATTAAACCCTTTTTGTATGTAGAATACACAAACAAAACTTGCAATTTATATCAATGACAATTGAAAACCTCAAAACTATGTGTTTATGCATATGTCAAAATTTGTCTATCCATGCATATCATACAAATTCAACCATTTGTATCAGAAGCATCAAGTTGGTTACTCATTCGTTTTTCGTTATTCGATATTAGAATATCGAATAACAAACCAGTTACTATTTGACATTATTTTATGTTCTCGTTAAACCCAAGTCAAACATTGCAATATATTTAAGCGCAAAACAGCGTCAAAGCACAAAAGCAGTCTATTAGGATAAAAGTCCTTTTGTTGGCATAAGTGCCACATCCGCTGCTGTCTCATGCCTGAACAGAGAACTGATACATCCCAATACTATAATATATCAATGTTCATTTATTTGTATATAGTCAATATAGGGTACAGAGGCTGGGATAGGCGCCTGGTTGCGCCAAACAAAATCACTGTATACTTTTTATAACGGTTAGAATACTTCTTTTAAGATGGGCGCTGTAGCCACAACGGTCTGATTTTTCTATTAGAGTCGAATAATTTGTGTATAGTCAATATAGGGAACAATTTATGTGATAGGCGACAGGTTGCGCCAAAAAATCACTGTATATTTTTATAACGGTTACAGTAATTCTTTTAAGATGGGCGCTGTGGCAACTACGGTCTATTTTTCACAATGACACCTAAAAAAAACTCTTTGTCCTGAAATAGTACAATATTTGGCATATAGTCAATATAGGACACACTCCCTGTCTTAAGTGCAATATAGCGCCAGATATTCAATATTAACATATAAAAAACAGAGATTACGGTACATCTATTTAACGAGGCGTCACGGCCACCACGGTCTATTTCTTCAACGAGACCTTGCAAACATCATTACTCTATTAAAGTAAAACAATTTGTATATATTACATATAGGGAACATTTCATGTGATAGGCGCAAGTTTTCGCCAAAAAAATTAACTGTATACTGTTTATAACGGTTACCGTATTTTTTTCCGATCGATTGGCGCTGTGGCCACAACGCTCTAATTTGTTCACCGAGACCTTGCAAACATCATTACTTTATTAGAGTAAAATAATTTGTATATAGTCAATATAGAGCACATTTCATGTGATAGGCTTCCTGAAGTCAAATTTGTCAATTTTGCTCAAGGAAACCAAATAATATCTTGAAAAGGTTATGAATTATGGTTTTAATAAATTTAAAGTAAATTAAAGATTGAAAATTTATTTCCAAAAACCAAATGAAAAACATTACCTTCTTCAGTTCTCATTTGGAATTAAAAATAATCACATGAACTCCCGATGTGAAAAACTATAAGGGAAACTTGTTTAGCTACTGAAAACATAATAAAACAGATGTTTGACAGAAGAACGATGAAACACCACAAAGGGCACAAAGGGGTCTTGTTAATTTAACCCCTTCGTCATGATTTAAGATAGACTGCAAGAATACTGAAATTAAAACCACTAGGTAATTGTTCGCTGAAAAACTTTTTTAAGAGGTTACCAAAGAGTATATTATGCAAATTATGAATGTCAAAAGACACGATTGATTAATTGGTTAAATTTCAACGATATCGCGGCGAGAACAAGGTATCATAAACTAAAATACATCAAACGTAAGACATGATAGCTGGAGAAGTATGTTGTGGTCAAAAAGGTTTGATAACCGCCCGTCAGAAAGACGTTTATGGTCCAATAATAAATTTTCGCCCCTAAATGGAAAAATTATTCGGAAACCAAAAATTTCGGTCCCCACCGACCAAAGAAATAAATACTGGACCCCAAGTTGCCAAATGTCCTGTGCTGAAAACAGTTCATCACCATCTGGCAATGTTAGTAGTTGCCAAAATATATTTCATTCCAAACTGTCAAAAATGCGTTTCAAGCTAAAAAATAAATTGGCGAAATGATTTAAGGCTAAAAAATTTTCGTTCTTAGGTGGCGCAGTAAGTTAGGACCAAATATTTTTCATTCCATCTGTCGAAAGGACGATTTCAACAAAAATAAATCCTTTTTGGTCCCGCGTGGGGGACTGCTTTGAGGTCGAAAAATTGTGCAGATATGGCGAAATATGTTTGGGCCCAAATATTTTCGTCCCCACCTTTTAAGGGACGTTTTAGCCGAACAAAAATAATATATCACTCAAGTGTCGAAATAATGTTGGGCGAAAAAAAAATTGCCCCAGGTGGCGAAAACAGTTATATATATAAAATAAATTCCTCTACTCTCTCCCCACGAATTTTTCAATCTTGTTTTTATATATTTGAAGGTGAATGTTTGAATGTTGAATAAATAACTGGTTACCTATTCGAACAGTCAAACATTTAAAAGATATTCGAATAAGTAACAAGCTACCTTTTCGCACATTCAGACTTTCAAACATTCAAACATTAAAAAGTTTTAATAAGTAGCTGGCTACTTATTCCAACATTCGGAACATTCAAACATTCAAAACTTTTGAATTAGTAACTTGCTACTTATTATAAATTTGGAACAAAAATTAACATTCAAAACTTTTGAATTGGCTACTTATTCGAGCATTAAAACATTCAAAACGTTTGATTAAATAACTGGCTTCTTATTCGAACATTCTTACATTCAAACAATCAACTTTGAAAACGTTTGATTTAGTAACTGTCTACTTATTAGAACATTCAAACATTCAACACTTTTGAAACAAAAACTGGCTATATATTCGAGCATTCGCACATTCAAACAATGAAACATTCAAATCTTTAATAAGAAGCTTGCTACATATTCGAACATTCAAGCATTCGAAAATTTGTAGAAAAGTAACTGGCTACTTTTTCGAACATTCCAACATTAAAATATTTGAATGAGTAACCGATTTCATATTCGAACATTCGCACATTCAAAAATTTTGAATGAATAACTAGCTACTTATTCGAACATTCTAACATTCAAAAATTTTGAATAAGTAACTGGCTACTTATTCGAATATTCAAAAATCAAAACTTTTGAATAAGTAGCTGGCCACTCATCCGAACATTCGAACATTCAAACATTTAAAACTTTTGAATCGGTAACTGGCTACTTATTCGAACATTCAAACACTCAAAACTTCTGAATAAGAAACTGGCTACTTATTCGAATATTAATGTTCCTTTATTCATATGAAGCAGACTTCATTGATGGGCTTCTAAAACAAAAACAGAACAAGTTAGCCCACATCTTTAATTTCAGCTTCCGTTTTATTGATAATGTCTTATCTCTCAACAATTCACGTTTTGGGAATTTCCTTCATCTCATATATCCAAGTCAGCTCGAAATTAAAGATACTACAGACACTGTCAAGTCAGCTTCTTATCTT
>JAULBM010321554.1:0-13511 GCA_032357055.1 Geukensia granosissima | reverse complement strand
TATGAACCGTTGAATCTATAGACGCCAAGTACATCCATTTTCTCCCAACTACCAAACACTGTGTTCATATTACTCCGAGTAGGATAATGGTCAACAAACTAGGCCAACCAAATTAAATTTGGATCATAAGAGAAAATAAACGAGCCTCTCTGGCGAGTTAATTATTATTTTGTAATTAAACAACGAGAGTTGATAACAAGATATACAATTCTCACTCGTTGTGAAACCTATATTTAAAGATGTAAATCATAGATTGTGGCATCAACATATATATATTAAAAGCTTATAATATAATGAAGTTATCTGTATTCTAATGCTATTGTAATTCAAAGCCTTTGATTTATATACAAATTTCGAGAAAACAGAAAACAAAACATTGTGGACATTGTCTACTGTTAAATGAAGCGATAAAACAGCTTTTTGCTTTCTCTCTAAACACTTTCAATTCTTCCATTGCAATGTAACAATCATTCTAATGCAACACAATTTGTTACATTGATTTTGATTGGATGACATTGAAATTTCATGGCATCAATTCCGTGTTTGATGCTGTCGGAGAATCTTCACAAATGCCGATATTTATTTCGCTGATTTTAAAATGTTCTGAATGAGTGTAAATTATTAATTTGCATTAGAATGGAATAAACAGTATTGTAATTGAAGATTTGCTGGCATCAATTTTGATTTGATGGTGGCAAATATCCGTTAAAATCAAATTTTCAATTGATGCTGGCAAATCTTCAAATACACAATACTGTTAACTCCTAATTACATTTGTCAATAAATATTATTTAGAATAATTGATTTTTTCTTTTGTTTTCCAGCAAGTGATGAAGATATCCAAAAAAAGTTTCTGAAGTTAGAAGAGGAAAAAGAGGAAAGGAGAAAAGAATATCAAAAGAACAAACTAGAGCTGATGTCAAGACATGCTGTAGCATGTGAAAACATTTTATTAGAATTAAGAAAAATCACGGGAAATGAATTAATAAATTAGTTTGAACTCTAAAAGCGTGCAATTAATTGGTTTCGAATGGCTTGACCCGCCTGATTTGGCTGATTGATCACATTGTTATGGTGCAAAATTGGAAGGGGTAGATCTCTGTTCAGAGGAACATTCTTTTCAATAGCCAAGTTATGCAGTTTAAAGCAAGATTCAATGATGTTAGTGCTCTTTTCTGGCTTATATGATAAAGCTCCTCCAGTCTTGTGCAAACATCTAAAAGAGAAAATGGAGAACTAATCAAACATGAAATGAACAGTAATAGTTTTAAAGTTTTTAAAAATGGTCTGGGAGTCCTTCAGAATGTCAAATGGTTGTTAGTAGAGAAATTTTTCAATGGAAAATTTTGAAGTCGATAATTGTTAGCAATGGAAAATGTCACATTTACCGTATCTGGAAGTAATATACTAGTATATTACTCCCAGCATTTATAGAACAATCCATTGAATAACCTCATACAATTGCAACTTAATTGTACAACCCTTTTATTCACTGATGAATAACCCTATCATTTATTGTAAGTAATGTCACAAATGACTTTTGAAAAAGTTTATTAGGTATAATAAAACAGTAGTCAGCCATCAGGTCAGTGGATATCAAAATTGTAAACCCTACTATGAGTTTTTCCCTTCTGGCTTAAGCCATCAAGGAATAACCTATACAATTTTAGACATCCACTCTAGATCTCTCTCTGACCAGGTAGTAGGAGGAGGGGGTAGTAATTCAGTTTTGTATAATATGGGAAATTTTATTTTTCATCCTATTTTAAATATGTTTTTTCCAAATAGATTCCTCATAGAATAAATTTTGATTTGATTCCTCTCAGTGAGAGCTTTTAGTAATGAGCCAAAAGATTTTCTCTTTCTCTTACTGTTTTTTTTTAGCAAAAAGAGCGAAAGTGGGGGGAATTCAATTTCAAATAATATGGAAAAATGTTATTTTCATCTGATTTTGATGGGGTTTTCTCCAAATGATTCTTATAAAAATTTTAACAAAAGTTAAACCATTTTGAGGATAATAGGAGTAAAAATAATCACTAATCCAGTCATACAACTGTGTGCAGCATTTTACTGTGTTCAGCACTTTACACTGTCCAGCACATTATTGTGTCCAACAAAATACTGTGTCCACTTTTACCCAGAAGTTCATTTGTTCACATTTCACATTACAACGTGCTGCAGTCGTGTCATGCTGCACTTAAGGAGCACCTGGATTTTAAAAATGCAATTAATTAAATACCTAAATCTCTGCTTTAGTACACCAAAAGCCCTTTCCACAGTGTTGCGGGTTTTACAATGAGCCTTCTGGAATCTCAATTCTTGGGGATTTGCAGGTGTGGCTAATGGTGTAATCAACCAATTCTTCAAAGGGTAACCGGAATCTCCTAAGAGCCATCCCTCATTTGGGTGAGCATCCATGTATCTTTGTAATGCGGATTGGCTGAGTATAAAAGCATCATGTGTGCTTCCTGGCCACCTCACAACTATATTTGTAAACCTTAAAAGGTGACAAAACAAAAACCACGTCCATTCAGAATGGTTGGAAATAACATGCTGGGAACATAAATTATTACATTTGATGGGGAGTAACTATATGAACTGACGCAGCACTTATGGTTGTGATTACAAAGCAAACAATTTGTTGTATAGTTTATATTAAATATATGAATTTATAAATTAAAATTGTTGGAGCTGAATTTAGTTTATAGTTCATTGGTTCAATGAGCTTTTGTGACCGTCCATTTTATTCAGCTTTTTATCTTCTTATTATACCCCCCGCAAACATAGTTTGGGGGGTATATAGGAATCACCCTGTCTGTCTGTCTGTCTGTCCGTCTGTCTGTCCGTCCGTCCGTCCGTTCGTTGACATAGCTTGTAAGCGCATCTCCTCCTACACCGCTCAACGGATTTCAATGAAATTTACATTAAGCTTAGACACAATGTGTAGTTTTGCATATTAGTAGATCATTCATCGTGCTTTATTCTAAGGGCAGATAATTCAACTTAAGTGATAGGGGAGAAGGGGGTATCTTTTGTGAGTTGTGCTCACAGTATGTCTTGTTTAAAACTACTGGGGAACTGAACCAAACTTTGATGAAATTAATTAGTATTTTCGATGTCAGCCGTCTAATATGACTGCTTTTACAGAAAATAGAATAAATGGGGAATAGGTTTTGAAATAGTTCTATACTTCAGAATTACTTTAAATAGTTACCTAAGCTTGTGATCAGACACTGCTTGGACATTAATGGCATGAAAGCCTTTCCTACAAACGAAATTTGGTTCATCGTCTCCATAAAGGCCTTGGATGGGTATGAGTGTGCCATCAATGCAACCAATGACATTTGGGAACGATGCGATGGCATAGAATCCCTCTTTTGTTCTTAACGCCTCTTCTCCGACAGGAAATTTGATATTGTCATAGCTGGCATTAATGGCTGTACATACTCTGTGAACAATTCTGCATGCGGAGGAGTTGGAAAGTCCATGTATGTCGGCTACTTCAGACTGGTAGTCTCCTTTAGCCAAAAATCTTAATGTTGTAAAAACCTACAATTTGGTTGTTATTGCGAGATTAAGTTCAAAATACAGTTTCTAAAGCACTTAATTTAGCCAAGTGCAATATGGTCTTTATAATGTATTTATGTTTTATTTTGTATCAATAGCTAATATGATGATATTTTGTATACCGGCTTCTAAATTGAAATTTAGGTGTATTTCCCAGGACGGGAATTCCCGGTACTAACAGTTGGAATTATTACATTGTTATGTTCTGATCAACTTTTTGCAATATTATATATGAAATTCGAAAATCAAGTGGCATTTAAAAAAATATGAAATTTTATATGGCAACTTATCATAATAAAATTTTTGCTTGGGGACTGCTCGAGCGGTAGTCTTTGTATCTTAATAGAAATGACCGGAGTCTTTGGTTGATGACAGAAATTTATAAATAAAACTTAAATAAGTTTTGAATATTTATTCTGGATGCGCACATGAATAATGCTGCATCATGCGTAACCTGGAGGCTCAATTTCGCAAAAGGCGAGACATAGTTATGCGTCAGCAATTGATAAAGTTTGTGATTTATGTTAGCTTTGACAGGAATACTTTGTAGGGAGTCATTCATATTTTCTGTGCAGTTGCGTTAGCAATTCTACATCAGATCTGCTTGAAGATTAATTAACCACTGACCCCTTCAGTTATGGTTCAGTGACTGAAATTTTCATGTTTATGTTTGGATTCAGTTTGGCAGCAACCGGTTATGGCTGGTCATACATGTATATTATAATTACACATCTTTCCACTAGGTTTTATACGAATATTTTAATTAATTCTTTCATTGTCTTCCTCTCTTTATTATTTTTCTGATGTGTTTATGCGCATTTTCATTTTTGTGTATTTGTATGTGAAGAATATGGGTAAACATAAAGAAGTAACAACATGATTTTAATGAGGGAGGGAATAAAAGAAAAGTTGAATTTATTTCCTTCTTGAAATACATGCTGTAATGTTTGATCTTGGCATATTTTGGGGCGCGCTGAAGCCATATATCACACTATTGAAACCAGAGAAGTTGCTATCCTGCCTTTTTCAACCATATATTTACATCTGCCTATTTTCAAATCCCTTTTATGCCCCCAAAATATCAAAACCACAATTTGCGAAGTTGTTCCTTTTCCAATTTCAATAAAACAGGTACAATACCTAGATCGATACGTCACTGATGAAAGTTTAACAATGTAAAATATTTTATAGTTTCACTGTTTATTTACATATTATTTTCTGATCTATTGATTCAAAGAACTAATGAAGAAGTTTGTGATTTACCCTTTTGGATGGCTGTCTAATAGACAATTATGCCACACTTCATTTTTCTATATTTAAAAATAAGGCTTCCACACCGAGAAAGTTTTGTTCAATTACATGTTTAAGCTTTGAAAAAAAAGACTTCACAGATTACAAATAAAATACATGAACCAATAGCATCATTCATATTCAAATTGTCTACATTAATCTGATATAATAATACCAGTATTTACTATAAATTTGATAGTTAGATAGAATTGGATTAACTGACAAAGTGAACTTAGTCTAGTAATTCATAATTTCGAAATAGTATACGTTTTGAAAAGTTACCATCTCAATTACCATTGATTTTTATCATCTGTTTTAAATCTCGATTATATAAACTGTTGATAAAGAAAACAATACTGTCAAAGAGATAGAATTCAACACATCCCAACAGTAATCAAATAATTGATTTAAAAGTGGTTTTTACAAGGCCTCCAATAAAAACATTGTCTGATAAAAATACTATAACAATTAGACCTATGTAAAATAACTAATAAAAGGAAATGATTTTTTTTAAATTCAATACTGGAAAATGACTAAAAATATCGAGACTAAAAATTACTGAACATATCAGTACTGAAAGATTACTGATAATATCAGAACTGAAAAAGAACTGAAAATAGCAGTACTGGCAAATTCAGTACTGAAAAAATGAATGCTCGCAGCTACTGAAAGGAAGCTCAGGGTAAGATCCCCAATGATAAAACATTAACAATCCCAACACGTGATGTCATCATACACAAATTGTCTGATGATTAAATGCTGCGTTGCGAGGCAACTTTATTGTAGTGATAGGAAATCACTAAAAATTCGTTTGATCTCGCTTTTCGCGATTCAAAAATATCGAAAATTTTAAGACCAGGCAAACCTTTCTCCCTTGGTTATACTTTTAACGATAAAAGCAGCCGTAGCCACGTGTAATGCCGGATGATTAAATTCTGAAAAGAAGCTAGATATCTGCTGTATGTCACTGAATTAATATGTGTTATTTAATTTAATATTCATGAGTGTTTAAATTAAGAAATCTATAAAACCTCATGAAGTCGATAAAATTTGAATGGACAAGGTTGGTCATAATTTAAAACTATATAAGGCACTAACTACAGGTATCCACAACAAAGTTTTGCACATCTGACCCTCTCCATTTTTATACAACTATTCAAATTTTATTAAACATTGATTTCGAATTACGAAGACCGTTGTTAAAAATTAAACTGCTCTTAAATTGTATTTTGTCAAACATTAAAGCTTCGGGAAATTGAAACATTTTTACGACAGTATATCGTTTTTCCTGTTTATATAGACAGTCCTTGCGGAGAAAATCTGCAATGCGAATAGAAATATAATTTTCTTGGTCAATACTTGATATATTTTTGTTCTTACAGGCGATGGGTAACAAACAGCTCACACCAGTTAAACATGTTAAAGAAGAAATTCAGGATTTTCCAAACCAGTCCCTAAATAGAAACTCTGCTGAGAGTGATATTGAGGACGAAGATGGAAATGAATCACCAATTTCTCAAGAAACCAACCATGAACTGTGCCATGCCCAAATTCCCTTGCCAATTATAGTGTCAAGAAATATTCCGGAATCAAAATTTGAATTCGAAGTAATTAGACCATGCGAAGTAAGAATAACAGGCATTGTTAGTCTGGAATCAGATAGGATTTTACTTTGTAATAATAAAGGAAAAATGATTTTAGTCTACAATAGCTCTGGAAAGTTTTTACAAGAAGTGACACTGTTATCAAATCCTTTTGATATTGCAGTTCTAAGTGACAAAATGACCGCTGTAGTGTCATTTCAAGTAGAGAAATATATCCAAAGCGTTATTTTGTCGCCAACCTATGTATTATCCGGTGATCAAATTGGAATAAAGAGCCCTTGTACTGGAGGAATTTCTGCCTTTGGCGATGACATGGCTGTTGGAATAAAGAGAGGAATCGAGATATATACTTGCCATGGTCAGTTTGTCAAATCTATTGAAAGCGCAGTTGAAAATGTATCTTTTTTAAAATATGCTAATGAACATCTCACATATTTTATAGGAATCTACTTCATTAGGCAAAACAATGAAGGAGGCAAAACGGAATTGAATTTTACAGGTGGGAGAGAACAGATTGGTCCATTAGGAATTGCACTTTTCCCCAATGGTGACGGTTTTATTGCTGAATACGGGACAGATCTTATTCTTAAATTTACATCAGGCATACAAAATACACAAACAGAACTTAGACATGAAGATGGCATATATGCACCGCGCTGCTTATGCTTTAATTCCAATTTTTCTAAATTATTTATCGTCAATAACGATGGACAATCGGTGTATATTCACCTTTTGAAGAAAAATTTATTCTTAATGTAATAAATGCATTCAGACATAGTTTAAATGTTTATCTTAGTATTGCCAATGACGTTACGTCTTTAAGTTATTAACCATTACAATAAACCAAATATACTATATCCATTGAAAAAATGGGAAAACGTATGATAGCCAATGAAAGTCCTGATAGCTAGTACGAACACTATTGAAAACAAACCTAGTTCCATCATTTATCTTTCATTATAAAATACCAAAAGGCAATTTCTATAGATCCATTAAAATGTGCTTGGTCGTGCGGATTTGATGGTAATGTTGATCAAACCTACAGCACAATAATTTAATTGGTTAAGTGATGTCTGACCATTGGATTGCCAAATTTTCAGCAAATAAGATCACATTTATTCATTTTTAGTCACGTTTTTCACGTTTTTAATTAAATCTGCATCCTGTTCACAAGTTTTATGCAGGATCATCCAGAAGAAGAAGGGGGGTATACATTTACCTTATATATCAAAATAGTCTTCAATCGGCAAAGTGGACTGAAAGAATTTCGTTTCGAAGAAGATTAAAATGTAAAAAGAGAACATATGACAACTATGACTAACAAATTTTAATGGCAAAGATTCATTATAACTTTTGACAGTTAAATGGCCTTTAACAGCAAAATTGACTTCGTCTCTGTGATAACAGTCCATTTCAGTTAATGGCAAAATATAGAGAAAAAGTGTAGAGTGAGTTTCATTTTGGCTTAAATAACATAAGAAAATTGGTTGTACTATTCAGAATACGTCCATTACCAGAACTTTAAATATTTATTCTGACTGACTGTTTCTGCCTTTCACTTTCAGGAACGTAATTTGTAATGATCGTTGAAATAGTTGAAGTTTTTGGTAAACCGTGTTTAAAGGAAGTTTATTTCTGGTCAATATTTCCTGTACTAGTGATCAACAAGAATGAAATGTTACTAAAAAGTGCCTTTTAATTTATGGATTTTAACTTGCAGTTATATTTAAATTCAAATTAGACTCTTTTGAAATTAAGAAGTTAATAATAGTAAATATTTTTAGTAAATGATACGTGCAATTTCTTTTGTTTTGTAAGGTTTTTTTATCTTCACAGTATTCAGTGGTCGATTTTATTATTGAGTAGACTTTTGTTGTTGAAATAAAACCTATTCCGAATTGAATACTCCTCTCATGTTAATTATTCACATTAACCGGATAATTATTACCTTTGTCAGGTTATAATTTTCCTGTTAACTTAGGCAAGCTATAACATGTATAATGAGCTTCGTAAATGTTAAAGGATGAAGCTAGGTTTTTATTTCAATTAAACAACAGAGAGACAGAAAGGGGGAAATAAACATCACGAGGGACGAAGTTCCAAGGGATGTTTAGGGACACGTTTCTGTTTCGAAGCTGTTTAATGAAATAAAAACCGTACTGAATCAATTGACCAAATTACAAACCGACAAATAACCAAAAATGTTCGTATTTTGTTGATTTTAGGTACCTTACTTAACTACATCTGGACGGGTCCAAATCACACAATGCACAACAATCTTACGTGTTTAACAATTCTAATAAAATAATACCTGCAGTTAAACTTCATTTCAATAATGAAAGTGCCTTTAAATAAGACGATAGAAAAAAGCTTGTGAAAACCTGTGTACATGTATAAAATATGTGATATTCGATTATTAAGTTCTGATGATTTCTGGCAGGAAAGTGTAATTTAATTTATTACGAATCGTAAATGATTCGTTTCAGACATTGGCATGACATATTAACAATTCAGTTTCAACGTTTATGGAAATTAAACTTCATTTTTTAAATTTCTTTATTCATTATGAGGTTTTATCGGTACTTAAAATTTAAATTTTAAAATGTTTCTATTTTTATATGTTGACTTCATATATTCACCTGTACTTAATTTTCATTTGATGGCCCCAGTTGAAATTACAGGGACTCATTATAGCGCAGTAAGTTTAAAGGCAGAATCATTACCTGTCAAAGGTAATTGTTTTTCTGATAATGTGAATTTTAAACCTGAGCGGTGTATATAAATCGTAATAGGTTTTATTTCAACAAAAGATTCTATTGAAGAATAGAATCGACCACCAGGAATTATGAAAATAAAATACCTTGCATAACACAAGAAATTTCAAGTATCGGTTTGTAATAATGATAATCTTCCTAATTCCTCGCATACCGTATAGGGGAGATATATTATCAATGATATCCTCCATTACTTATTGAATGGGACAGGAACATATCTATGTATTTTGTCTTGTGATACTCAAAATTACCACAATGTGGGTAAAAATCCCACCTGCGTTACAAATGGTTTAATATTACATGCATTTCCAATAATTGGATGCTTAAGGTCTACAAATATGCGGGAAACTCATCCCAGGAGCTAAACCGGTATAAGATTTGGTTTAATGAAAACCATCCAATTACGCTACCCTTGTCGTAGAAATCTTAACTTGAATCAGCAAAGACACAGGTCCGAAAGCACGAAAGCATTCCCGAATAAGTTGACTGGCCATGGGAGAAACTGCAGACATTTTGAGAAATGCCCATTGACTTAAAATTAATAGTCGAAATAATGCAAAGATGTGGCATCTTATACAAGTTCAGCAATGTAAACATGAATCATGTGTAAATCCCGTAAATAAAATTAAACCTTTTTTTACACATTTGAATACGAAAATTGCGTCAGTTTTAGTTATCTTTATTTATGGACAAAAACTCTTTCGATTTGAACAATTTGAAAAACACTGAATTTTATGAATTTCTCCTAATTATGTTGATTATATGGCCGCTGTAAAATGTATAAATATAATGTTGTTGGCCACTTGATTTCGGGCGAGCGATTTCAACACCGTAGAAGACATTTATCTATTGTTTGCACAAAATCCAACAAGACCTCTGATTCATGTAAAGGGGGGAAACATTTTAAATTAAAACTGTGAAGAGTTGCAAGTAGTTAGCTTAGGGCCAAGTGACCACGATGAAGATAACGACGATTTTTATGACAATACTGTCAGTGGCATAAACAAGGAAAATTCAATTAATTTATCTGTTGGAAAGATATTAATTGTTAGAAACAGATATATCTTTCCAACAGTGCCTAATATGTATGATTTAATGTAAACTTTAAAGTTCAACGGCTGTTGGATTATATCATGGAATATACTATATCGGCAGTTAATGTCACCTTATATACCCTTTCTAGAAAATGAATAACTATTGTGTTTTGGTGCATAGCCCATCATTTTACACAAAATTGCTGGTCAACCTCGAGTAAGTTAGAAAGCACGAAAACCATTTCTACTATGACGTCAATCATTGTGTTAACAAACCGAATTTTTTCCATCGCATTTGGATATACATAGTATTTGGATGACTTACTTAATTTAATGTGTCTTTTTTTCTTTGTCAATAAACACAGACTTCAACCTTTCCAGAGCTAGCAAACTTCGCATTCATTTTCATAGATTTTAATTTTCTTGGCTGTAGTCAGGAATATAGACCAACATCTCCTTCTTGATCAAGTTGATATCAAATCAAAAGCCGGCATTTTTCTTTAAACTAATATTCAGTGTAGCTTGAGATTTCTGCAATTTTTCTTTAGTTTTTTTTTCTAATTTGCGGCCAATAAACGCATGTTAAAAAGTCAAAATTCTAAAAATACGGTTATTTTTAAACGCCTGTCGGCTACCCAATTCATCAATTATAGAATGTTATTGGATGTGATATATCAACAGAAATCATAACAAATAAGCTCATCCCTTTACAGATTCTTTGTGCACAAAATAGTTTACGTTTTATTAAGTGTTTGAAGCTTTCATTGTTATGTTATCAGGTCTAAAACATTATTTTGTTAACTTTATAATTCTAATATGAATATAAATATGATAAATAAAAGGTATGGTTACATTTCGGAGAGGCCGCACTCCAACCACGACAAAAACAGAGGGAAATGTCTCGAAAGGCCTTCAGCAAGTTGCAATGCCATTTCTTGTGATTTGGATCTTCGGCTTCCTATGTTTTGGATCTAATGCTAGTGATGAGCGGTTACTCCTCGAAATGTACGTATGGCATACAAATATTCATCAACATTGGAAATTTTGTGTTCTAAATCGTCCCAAATAAATAAAACATGTATACGTAAGTGTATTCATATTTGTACCAACAAAAACTAGATCTAATATTTTTACCTGAATGTGATAAAAAATGTACATTTAAGGTGGAGTACCTGGGATATGGGGAGAAAACTCTTTTTAACGTGTTCTTATTTAGTGTTAAAATATTCAACACAGTTACAAGTTTTTCTGTGTAATATCAGACAAAAAAATGCCAATCTTATCATGAAAATATAAACCTTTTACTTAATAAACCTAGATGTTTTGCAGGATTTCAAAGGGAGATAATTAACAGTTTAAAATGGTGTCATTTTGAAGTTTTTTTAACACATTTACGTAAACTGGGGAAAATTGCCACGGTAGGTTTTTCTAAAATTTATTTTGTAAAATCTTACTTAAGTGGCTGATATTTCTTGTCCTAAATTTACGTTAAAAGTAAATGATTATTTTTTTTTACTATCATGCTTTAAAGACAGCTTTTGTCAAGACTATTTTTAGAATATTCATGGCTTTTGCGCTCCAACATAAAACATGACACAGGTTGACGTTAACAATATGTCAAATCTAGATCACACATCGTTTTTCTTATGCATTTCAGCAATTTCTGTTTGTCCTCATTGCTTATCTTTAATATTAGAACTTATCACACATACCCACCTGCAATTTCTATACACTTCATTGACTCCAAAGATCTTGCTCTTTTGAGGCTCCATATCACAGAACCCGTATGGTGAATTTCTCAAAATTTTCGGCATGAAGAGTATCAATATATTTCAAATAAATACAAAATACACGACGAAAATTAAATTTTACGAAAATTTTTGCCTTACCAAGGTCTAAAATCTTAACAAATCATTTAATAAAAAGAAATTCCTATGACCACAATTCCTGATTTGGGACAGACACATGAGACATGTGGTGAGGTTAAAAAAAATTAGTGGGATCCCAACTCTTCCCCAACGAGTGGTCACGGAAAAAAAAAAGTGAACAAATGAAACAAATAAACGAACTATAAAAATAAACGGAAATACATTCAATTCCAGTAGAGAGTACCTAAATTACAAAAAAATACTAAACCAAAATACATGCAACAGAAGATACCTCTGTAATGACTTCTTGAAAACAATCTACTGGTGATATATTTGACGATTGGAAAACAAGCCACTGAACGCGAGAAGTCATCAAACGTAGTATATGCCCGTGAGTTGAAACTGTGTTGCCAAACAAATTATTTATTTTTATTTAAATCACGTCTTAATCAAAGAAATGGACAGCTACTGGAAAACAATATCGTCTTTTTATCATTAATTTTAGTGCATTTTTAAATGCATTTCTTTGGGACTATGAGGTGTGAATTTGACGTCATTTATTCATCATGTTGAGCATGTTTACCATGGTGGGGTACAAAATACACAGAGAAAGATAAAAGCATCCCAATATTAGTCTTGTTATTATTAAAAATATGAAAAACGGTAAAAATACGGAAAAAAAATACTCGTCCTTGAAAGGGGGGTGCAAACGTTAGCCCTATTTAGCCCACGGACTAATTGTTTGAATAGAAAATAAGTAAATATTTTCAACAACACACTTTCACATGTCAACAAATACGACTATTTATGAAAACATTACAGCTATTATTATTTTAAAACCCGTGACCATGGTAATTTGTATTGATGATGTTTTGTTCTTTACCAAAATATTTTGGGTCTACTGTAACAGATGATACTCCTTTAAAATTACATATAGCGTAAAAAAGTTCGCCAAATCTTTTAAAATTTGGTAAATTTGTACCAGAATGGGGTAAATATGAGATAAATATAGAATATAGGACATTTTGTACCTTGTACTGACTTTATCAAGGAAAATATTCAGTGAGCCCTTAGGGCGATCTGAAAATTTTATCGTGATAAAGTCAGTAAGAGATACTAAATGTCCTATATTTTTTTTATCGGTAATTTCAAATAAAAAATATTCTCGAGCTGAAAATGTCATATTTTACCTCATTTAATACAAGATCTACTTCATTTCAACGTATGGCAACAAGACGTGGTCATTCGCCATTTGCTCACATTGCGTACTGTTTATAACGTTTGAACGAATAAATTTTATATTCGATGACAATTTCTGAATATACGATATACATATTATCTATATTTGAATGTTTTTATGCTATGAGTACAAAT
>JAULBM010321543.1:0-13512 GCA_032357055.1 Geukensia granosissima | reverse complement strand
CCCTCGGGCAGTCCGTATATCCCGATATTGCCCTATACATCAGTAACTATTATATACATATTGCACGCTCAGTTTAATTTACGTTCTACATAAAGATTTATGTTGCTATAAAATAATATTTGTTACAGTTTATAAAGCTAATAAAAAGTTTATCATTGTTGAATAAATATGGCAAATTTTCATATGGCATGTGTAAACTCTTACCGGTAGCATTATTTAGAACTAAAACTTAGAATGTCCGAGATCAAAACATATTTAAAAAGTACTTCAATGCAAGAATCTAAATAGGAAGCCAAATCCGACGATAGGATGGAGGCACATGATCTGAATATGTTTTATTTTATTTATTCATATATTCGTATTTTTACCATATATTAATATATATGTCTGTTAATTATTTATGTTTATAATACTCAAGATATTTCACATTTGTGATAGAAACACATTTGGCATTTTTAAGAAAATAAGTTATTATTTGGTAGATATTTAAATATATTTTTGATAGCAAATAAAATATATTAATTTACAATTATTACCAGCGATGGAATATAATATATAGTTTTAAAAAATATTGGTATACTTCAGGTTATTTTCCTCACAGTATTCAGAAGAAGGAATATGGAATATTTACAAGAAAGATTAAATCCATATCTTAGCTATGTTAAAACAAATTTTCCAAAGGCCATATATAACTGCGTGTGGAGTGCATTTCTGGGGGAATCGTTTAACAGACAAATTACGTCACACCAAAAAATTTGCTAAGCAATCATTTTCTTTTTTCTTTAGCAAATAATCTTCATAGCACTAACTGAATAGTACTTTTTCCCGGGGATACATCTGACAATATGAAATGCATCAAATCAGGAAAGACAGGACACAAATTATAAGTATATTGCGGCGAAACATAATGATCCTGCCTTGAAAATTTGTACGTTTCATTAAGACAATTCTGTTTATTTTACGCCATGAAAAATAGGTTTTTTTTAAAATGTTTGAAATTAAAATAATATTAATTAATGAATAACACTAACAGACTTCCCAAAACTTAGAATATTTAAAAAAAGCAATAGCCAACCTCCTTAAATCAGGAACCATCTGGTAAATGATTAAATCTTGGGAAGTTTTTCTTGTAAAATCCAGTGTTATGTCCAAGACACGATGAAGCATCGATGTCGTCAATATCGGAGCCGGTATCAAATTTTCCATAGTAAGCTTTGATTTTTCTACTTAGTTCATTTAATTCGATATTGTGGACATCGTCAATATCGTTTTCGATGTCGAGTAAAAATTTTCATCCCTATTTACAAGGCAGTTACTTACGATTTGACTACACTGATATCTATATCCATGAATGTTTGGTTCAACATGTATGTTTTCTTATTGCCGATGTCATCGACATTGATGATATCGTTTTCGATATTGGTGGTTAGAAGTTCTGCGTTTAATACGGCCTTTTATTTGTCGACATCGAAGTTGATATCGGTTTGAATACAGTGCACACTATAATTGCTGAGCTGCAATATCGATATTGTTGACGTCGTCGAAATCGTTTTCGATATCGATACAATGTTTGTATATACTCTGTCGATATCTTCCACATCGTCGATATCGATACAATGTTTTGTATATGAACTCGATTTCAATGACGACATCGACTTCAATATCGCTTGATGCAAAGTTTTTTTTATGTTGTTCAGTTGCTTGTTTAACAGGACTGTGTAGAATGCACCCACAGTTGTGCTGTGTATAAAATATTCATAATTGCGGTCACATTTTTTGTACTACATAAAAAAAATATCAATTTAATTTTAATAAATATTAGAAGCAAAACTTTATTCCCTTTTATAACAAATCCAAGTACACTTTTAAATAAAGGCTGAGGGAGCGACTTTTGGGAATTAATAGATTATTTTCCGCCTACTTAATTCAATTGTATCGAAACAGGCAAAACTACCATGATATTGAAGCCATCACTCCGGAAGTTTTTCGGTCGTCATCATGATTTGGTTAACTGGTAAAAATTATCCATTTCCAAGATGACAATGGATGTCTTCCGATTGTCATGAATACAAATCCGTTCCTATACCGCTTGTGACTAACATCGATTGTGACCATACACTTGCTTTGACTAATGAGTAACACGACGGTTGGCACAAGTGGAGCTTAAGATGTTTTTAAATAATCGGTAAAACAACTTTCCCTGAAACAATATGTTAAATTTCGTACTGATATTCATAAACATATTGTTATTAATTCTTATTGTTAGAGTCATGTACTTCATTTTAAAGTATTGTACTTCATTTTTAATGTAATTTGTGAAAAACTAGTGATTCCATTTTACCTTTTGTGTGGTTTCGTTTAAAGGTTTGACTTTATAGAAGTTTCGCTCCTACATAGTAAAGGATTTGAATGCTGAACAGCAGATGTTGATGTTAACAATTATCAAAAGCTGAAACCGGAAATTGCGAAAAATTTAAAACCCGAGCTTCACTAGTTTGTTTTCAATTTACTTCTGACGGACGACATCAGAAAATATTACCCTTGATGTTGTACAACCTCTGGTAATACAAATACAAAATAAGGTAACTGTCTAAAAAATTATGAGGCTAAGAAACAGTGAAAAAGTGAGGTGTATCGATACCTTCATCAGTTTCATGCCGACTACAAAAAGTTTATATTTTTAGACAGGAACCTAATATTGTTTTTATACTGCATAACGAAAAATGTTATGCTACTTTTGTTTATTTAAAAATATTGAAAATTATGCTTAAATGAGCACATGAATGCCAAGGAAATGAAATTGACATTCTACAAAGTATCATTTGTTGTCTATACTTGGGAAATATTGATAACAGAGAAGATACCAAATTTCGTAAACTGCAGAATAAATCTCTTTGATCGAGAATATTTTACCATTACATCATTAGAATAAAACGACAGTTTATATTTAATTTGGTGTTTAGGAAAAAGTTGTTTCTGTATAATATGAATTACGCGTGTTATAATAACACTTTTGATTTAAAGGATAAAACAATGTAAAAGACAAAAAATTCATAAATCAAATGATAATGAAAATTTTTTGACGAATATTTTATTTTGACTTGTGAATGAAAAAAATATTTCTTTGTCTCTCAATATAATGCATAATTCCGGATATGTTTGTCACAATAGACAAATTACTACTAATATTATGTGGTTTAAATAGGAATTTGATAGTATGAAAATCATTTATTTATAAGAAGTGTTCGTGATGACGGCAATCCAAAACTTTTTTCTGCGAAATATGCGTGTTTGTATGTCATGTATTCAAACAGAAATAGAAATCAGAGGCAGGGTGGTATTACATAAGAACATTACAATGATTTCGATTAATTTGATTTGCATTCTATGAAGAAAAGAAAAAAGCATTTCATGCAACCATGTATAGACAAAGAAATTAATTATTTTATAATAGAAATGTTTCACTACTTCAAAGAACTGAAAAGCTTTCTTGTGTGTACGTTTTAATGTAATCTTACTCCCTTGATAATACCAGTATCAAGCAACTATATGATGATATGACAAAAGATATTGTTATTGAATATGACTGATCAAACCTAATTAAAAATGCATTTGGACCTACGAAATGATTAATATGACCTATAAGAACCAAAAACGCTGCAATTATAGAAAAACGACGTGCTCAGTAATGCAATACATTTCAATATTTCTCATAAGCTTAAAACTGAAACTTAATTCATTGATGTTAAAGAAACTGGCATTATTTAATATTTTAATTTTTATGTCCTTATTTGTCACTGAATACCAACATCTTTAAACAAAAAAGAACTGTTGGCATAATGTTATCCTCGTACATTCAAGTTAAACATAATAACAGTTATGTACGATCTTGCTGTACACTGAAAAAATTTGGATGTTGCAAAAGCTGAAAATAAATCCGATCAGGCCATGCTTTTGACAAGCCATATTCATAAGCTTTGTGCGAGCTGACCGAAACTGGGTGCTGTAAAACTGTAGATCTGATGGAAACTCCACCCTGAATTTCTAGAAGTTACCGCTAGATAATGTATTAGCAGTTATATTGAACTATCCCCAGATAATACATCATAAATTATATTGACCTTGATCTACTTTCACTGTGAATATGAATACGGCTTTTCATGTGCATTGGGTTTATCTTTGTGTGATGTCATTAATTGTTAGTATTTGGGCTTCATCTTATTTGGTTAACATGATACCATCAGCTTGTTAATTATGTATATTTGTTATAAACTTTAACTTTGTTAGATGTATTTTTTTTTCATATTCATCATTTAAAATACTAACATATTCAATAAAAGTGACAAATGTATATAAAACTTCAAATAAGTGTTCTTGTAGAATGAGACAATTACTTTGATTACTGTGCAAAGAGATCCAAAGTTTTATTTGATTTGAATTAACCAGACAATTAAAAAAATATCGAAATTTATTGGTTCCGTATTTTACTCCAAATATTTGAATTATTTTATCTAAAATTAAGCTTCTGCATTATGTAAAGTACGATTAAAAATTTAAAAAGAATTCGAGGATACCAAAGGAGCAGACAGAAATCGTAATGTTATAAGACAGACAAGTCATGGCCAACAAAATGAAACGAAAAACCAATATGGAACTCAACACCACACATAAATAAAAAGCTGAAGTCACAAGAGCCCTACAAACACCAAGGTGAGTTCAGGTGCCTCGGAAGGGTAAGCAACTTCAGCTCCAGTTGTTGCACCCGTCGTGTTACTCAGTTCACAAAGCCGGTGTATAGTCTCAACCGATGTTAGTCACAACCGGTATCGGACTGAATGAGCAGTCACGATGGTGGGAACATATCCATCGTCACTTGTGAATTGAATATTTCGTACTGGTCAACCAAATCTTGATGGCGACCGAAAAATTTCCGGAGGGATGATTCTTCTTTTCCTGAGAAATCTGGCTTAACAGCTTTCATGTCTGCTGCAACCCTCTATCAATGAAATCCTGAAAGGAAGCTGAAGCCATGGATTAGCGTGTCAAATGAGAAAATACACTCCGTATGCAGGTGTGGCAAATATAAATAAATGCGCAAATGTGGTGCATCAAGATAACCTTCGGAAATGATAATGACGAGAGTTTTTATGTGGAGGTATGAAGTTTATGGATTTCCGCATGAGATTGTACAAGTGTGGAGTAAAAGGGCGCTTTATCTTCCAGAATATCTCTTTATTACCCTGAAGTTCTTTACGGTTTGAGGCGAACACTATCACAATTAAGACAGGATAGTTTGATCGAATTGTATTTGTGAAGGACTTCATCATTACTAGTGCAGAAGGTTAGACGGGATATGCTTTCCCGTCCGAAATGTCCGAAACAACTCTTGTATTTGCGTTCAAATTACATTTACTTATAACCACATGCTCAGAATAGTCGTAAAAAACCCAATGCAGACATGAATTGACGTTGTCAGGTTAGACTTCAACGCTCAAATTTGCATTCCTCTCACCAATTTGTCTCCATATTTTCTGCAATATGAGGTTACTTTAAAGCTTCCTTTTCTTGTTTTCTAAATCGATTACACGGATACTTGTACTTTTGATTTGATGCTGAGTATTTAATCAACATGACCCCCGTGATAGGTTTCAGTGTTGATGAATTTTATCGAAACGGAACATTGACCGCCAAAAGCAGTTATTCTCTAATGATCTAAATAACCCTAACTGCTAATTATGAAAAACATTTTCAAAAAAAAATTCATAGAACATACTTGATTATTTTGATTTTTTTTTCGCATTTGTTGACTTAAAAATAATTCTTCAAGGTTTTTTTTGTATCTATGATAAATAAATCAATAGTTGTTTTCTACAGTCCGTTAAGCCCTAAACTAAGGCAAACGTGTTCTGTAAAAATATCCTAAAGCAGCAGTTCTTTAGAAATATCCTAGAGCAGCAGTTCTTTAAAAATATCCTAAAGCAACAGACAATTGATGATTAACGTAACATTGGCAACGAGATGAATACAAAATATTTATGGAAAGTACGTTATCATTGAAACATATTTACGTACACTATAGAGATAATATTAGTTAACCAATTACATACGTTATGAATCCCGGTCATTTGTATAGGACGGACAGTAATCAGTTGTTGAAAAAATATTTATTATTTCACACAATATCAGTTGGCTTTTACAGCTTGTGTGGTATCACAGGTATTTGTCCATTATTGAAGGTCTTACGGCAACCTGTATATGTATGTAATTTATTTGCTTTCGATGGCTGTCTCGTGGAAAGTCACAAAACATCTCTTTATCATAAAAAAAGTTCAAGACTTAACCATAGTTAAATAATAACTAATGTTACAATTAAAGAAAATCGACATTTTAAGCTTAATCAAGCGGTGGTGACAACTTTTTGGTGGATTACGCTTCGAAGCCTTTAGGCATTTTCAGTGCTTTAAAATTTAAATGCAGCATGAAACAAAACGTCTGAGATCCAAACGTAGTTCAAGAATTATTCAAATAGAAAAAAATGAAAAAGGAAGCAAAATCAAGCGAAAATGACAACTACCAGGTTCATACCTAAACGGCTTTTCCGTAGTTTCAGTTCTTTGTGTTTTATATATGCTATATATTTTAAGAATTGCATCTTTCAAATACTTTAAAAGTCAGGATTGAATTAGACACCCTTAAACTAAGATTACAGATCATACCAATATTTTTATAACCTTAAAAAATCATGGTCAATCGTTGATTAATCGGTCTTCTTAATACACTATCGACAAGAAATCTAAGGATTAACTCCAATAATAAAATTGGGATAAAAAATGTCTGGCGGTTTATCTGTGCTGTGTGGAGGTCGTAAAAAGCATAACGGTGCTAGAGTTGTATGTTTTTTTTTATTTACGGGCATTGGAATGTATGTAGGAAAGATACAGCAACATTTTTAGTTTTAATCCGATCAGTCTTACCACAACATTACTGTAGTACGGTAGATCACGCTCTCCGCGAACTGCACGCAAGTACTTGTTTTCCAATATTTGGTTCCGAGTGTTCCTGCTGAAGGTTAATCCAAAATTGCGCTTCGTACACAGTGTAATTTAGGCTTTTTTAATCGTCGCTTTTCTATTTTGTCTACAATCTGTTTGATAAAAGAAAGACAGGCAAGGCATTTTATTTTAAGAACTTGCTTCGTGTCCCAATGAAATAAATAACGCTTGTACGGGAAATTATGCAGTGCAAAATAAAAAATCGAGACAAGATTTGGATGGTGGCTTTCTAGCATATTTACCACATTCTTCCTTTTAAATTTGAATACAATACACAAGGCTTCTGTCTCTGACATTTACCCCATATAGTTTCATTTTCAAATATGCCAACCAAAATGATCCAACACGCATGACACAGAAGAATATTATTAATATAAAAAAAAAAAATACAAAAAGGACAGTTTTGAAAAAGAAGTAAACCTTTACCGTACTTTGAGTTCGAAATGGAAAGAATGATGAGTAAATTCAGTCACAAGCAAGTAAATATACTATTTTGTAGGAGATGAATATTTGACGCAGAAAAGTAAAGATAATATTTGTTCATTGGAATAACGACCGACCGTCAGTGAGACTTTATAATTTCGAAAAGCACCGTCCTTTGAGAATAGTTATAAAATTAAAGTAAGTTGAAAATTTAGCCTATTTTAGTTCGTTCAAAATCTTAACAAATGTCTGAAAACTTCAAGAAACGAATTTATATTTACATAATAATAGTGTTCAATGTTGCATAAATATGGCGACACTTTTTATGCTGTATCGGTATTGAAAGAGTATTCATTTCTTAAAATAATTTGATAAGGCGAAAGAAAACCAACGGCTAGACAAAAAGGAACAATTCGACAGTCATAGAAATCTCAAGAACACGAACAAAACAAAACATGAGACATAATGTGCATATAAAAGTAAAACAAGTATACAACTATGAACCCCACTAAAAGGGAGGGGGGTGTGGGTGTGGTCCGGGTGAGTAAGCAAATTCCTGTCTCTTATATATACAGACCACATTGTCTATTTCTCAATCCGGTATCATTAGTTTATTCAAAGTAAAGTAAAGCTAAGGTTTTATGGAATAACAACCTCTTGTCGTAGAAAGTGAACATCTGTGTGTGGTTCAACTTCACAGGATGAAATCCGTCTTTACCTGTGAATCTGATACTCCATAGACCACAACAAAAGGTATTTGAGATCCACTCATAGGCATGTCAAACATGATTCTATTACTTTAAAGTGTAAATATAAACTTCATCTTTTACAGAGTCCGTTGAAGTAGACAATATTTCATTATGAATGTTACTAAAAATGTACATTTTATCTTTCATAAATTATAGCAATTAGTGAACATTTCATTTCAAAAATATACTATTTTCCTTTTCAGAAAAGTGTAATCATTGGAATGAGACTTCCTCGTTCGTGATTATAAAGATAATATCTGTAGATAAACGGTTTAAGAAAAGTTCAGATGCAGTAAAAATTAAATTATTTAACGTGTGAGCTCTGTCGAAACTACTTTGATTTGTTCGGTAATTGTGTTATATACTTTATTTAATAGGATAACGATTTTTCAAACTCTACAGGAAATCAATATTTAAAATCTCCACTAAGATTATATGTAGCAATAGAATATAACTATGTTGACAAAAATTGGACGATGTCCAAATAAAGTATATAACACAATTACCGAACAAGCCAAAGTCCATAAGACATATGGCAAAATATGTATCACACCACCGAAAAGTTGGTAACCGCAATGGTCCTGACTTGGTACAGGCATTTCAAAAGAAATTGTGGGTTAAATCTAGGTTTTACGGCGCGCCAAACCTCCCGCTTCCATATAGTTTCAGTATGCACTGGACGTTTTTTAAATGTATAAAAAGTACAAAGACCTAATTTACATTGTAAATATCCCCATATTTATTTTTCAAAGAACGTAGCAAAGAAATCATCCAAAATTCAGGTCAATCATCGAAAACATCGATAGCAGTTCAATGTTCGAAAACATCGATAGCAGTTCAATGTTTCGGCAATTTTATTCCTTATACATATGGCATACAGCGCACAGGGAAAACTCCTCTAGATCCAAAATCGAGAACTGCTGTTATCAAGTCTCACAAGAATTATAATTGTATTTTATTTAAGGTGGTGTCAATAAATTACGCAAACTATTAAAAAGCCAATTAAATAGGTACGGCATATTAAACATATTACACTCATGCTTGCTTTGAAAGCACAGAATAGTGTCTCCTATCGGAGATTCTTATCGGTGTGGCTATTTTAACGAAAAAAATGTTAGCCGTGTGCTTACGGTTGGATTTTTCACAGTAGAGAGTAGGTGGCGATTTTTATTTTTGTCTCGGCATTTTTTTCTTTTACCATTGGCACAAATAAATTGCCAGCTAAATTGTTTTATTTGTAAGGGGTAAATCCCCTGCCAGGGCTGTTTGAGTATTGAGCATTTTTATTGTTATAAAGTAACTCCAAAAATCTAGAAAGCAAGCAGCAAGTTTGATGTATCAAGGGTTACTAAGATATCACGGAGGAGAAAACAAGCAGCACGCTTGATGTAACAAGGGATCATACCCCGACACCCTGGCATAGAAATGAGTGGCACGCTTAAATTTCGACTAAACCACCACGTAAGATCACCGAGTTAGACGACATGTGCAACTATTGGACAGAGATGCTTACATGAAATGTACATAAACATTTGTCCTCACCCTTGTTATCATTAGGTCCGATTATTGGTATTCAGGGCCGTGGTTTGTATATTCTTTTTGTGTTGTTTGGTTTTGTTGCCCTTGGTCTTGTTGGTCTTCTGAAATATCGATTTTCTTCTTAATTTGGTCTTCAAGATTTATATATAAAATTACTTAATTTAAAATCAACATCATTATAGAAGCTTATGACTATAAAGGAATAGAGATAGAGTTGTAATTTAATAAACACTGTTTCGTCATTCTCAAAGAAAATAGAAAACAGCAATATTTATTTAGTTTACTTGATATATAAATGAATAGATATTGGGTGAATGTCAGACAGCACTTTAACCACAAGAAAAACAGAACAGGGAATTTTCAAATCTAGATAGAGCCGTTTATTATATTAATTTTGAAGGTGGGTGCCAAGATGAATTATTTTCTTTGAATCAACAAATCACAACGGGTAACAAAATATCTTCTGTCCACCTTGAAACTGAAAAACATAGAAGATATTAATATCGTGTGGGATGATTGCGAAGAGTGCAGATTTCCCGAAGGAAAACTAGAAACTTCTTTTTAATTTTATTTCTTCTGTTGTCAGTTTTCGCAATTTTGCCAGCGTCGATAAATAATTAATATTTAATATTGCTTGACAAATTACTATAAGATAATACGTTTTTACGATTTATGATAGAGAGACTCATTAATTTATTTTAGTGTACCTTTCGGTCTTAATATTACATTGGGAAATCTCATATAAATTTCCTACGCAAAAAAATATGTAATGGCACGTACCACTTCATTGCACTTCTTTGTGCATTAATTGCCTTGATTATGGCATAAAATAGAACGACTTTATCCTTTCATAATACATTAATTTTATTCATGTTATATACAGTTGGTATTGTAAATGCTTTAACCATTTGATGTCTTTAGGAGGTAGAGAACTTTTTAACAAGAATATTTCCTGCCTGATTTTTGCCGAAAAAATCTTGTCCAAGGATTTCGAAAATACCACATGTGGCAGACAGAAGGTCAGTCAGAAACCAAAACCAAACATAAAACACATAACATTACATTGGAAACTATAGCTGGAGTAGCATGAAATCTATATTTGTACGAAAAAACCAGGCTGAGTCACGTGGCACCCGTTGTGTTTCTTAATACACAAAGCCTATGCTAAGTCACAATTGATGTTATTAACAACCGGTATAGGAAGGGATTGTAGTCAAAACAGTGGGGGAGATATCCAATGTCACTTGCATAATGAATATTTCGTACCGGTCAACCAAATTATGATGGCGACCGAAAAACTTCCGGAGTGCTGACTTAAATCTTTCCCTGGGAAACCCTTGTCTCAATAGTTTTCTTGTCAGCTGCAACCTTCTATCAGTAATATCCAGATAGGAAGCACAATCCCTAGGTTAGCGTGTCAACTGAGATATACACTCCGTATGCAGGAACGGTTTGAATGTTGCTAGACATAAACAGAAAGTTTACAATAGGAAAATCAAAGTCATCTCTTAAAATATTCTTAACTCGCCCTAACTGTCAATTTCTACGTGTAAGTCTTTGTATGAAACAGTCCTCTCTGATTCTGTAGTATCTTTGATTTCAAATTCAATGGGATTGATGCGGTCAACATAGTCAACAAATTTAGATTAATTTAGTGAAAAAACATTATCTTTACAGCGAAACGTAACCAAAAGAATGAGCTAACTTTTTCTCTTTTCCTTGCAGAAAACTTTGTGTATCGTCGGAAACGCACAATTAAAGAAAAAAATCGGGGAGAAGGGGCGAAAAGTTGGTCCCCATTAAAATACCGAATGTCTGTTGAAACACACGTCGATGTTTTTCTAAAATTGAAACTTTTTTCACATTTTGATAGCATTTTCTGATTGCCATTTTGATTTTTCAAGCAAATGAATTTTTCACAGTTGAATCTGCAATTTTGAGTTTAAATACAAAATCTTAAATTATATTGGTGCACAATTAATTTTTAGAATTATTAATCACTAGATAATGATAACTTTCAGGTATCAAAGAGAATAAACCCTTTAACAAATGACGTAAGGAGAAAGAGAGAACAGTAGCAATTATTGCACTGTTTTTAGAGATGAATTTTATGAACTTACAAGGCATGTCGATGGTGGTGTTGCGTGTTGCAGATTTTGTTCGCCAATATCGTGCTAAGCTGCTGGTAAGAAAATTTTTACAAGAATTTCACGATTGAAGTGCTCATGAAGAACATTACGGGTTTAGTTTCAGAACTAATGAAGACTGTCGCATTAAGGAATCTGTACCATCATATAAATGTTATGGAAATACTTAAATGATGTCGTACCGCAAGTGGTTTCTAAAAAAATTTCAGGTATATTTGATAGTAACGCGGTTGATATGACATCAAGTGCATTAGAAACTAATGCATAGCTTTAAAGCCTTAGTCTAGTTTATGTTCGTATAACATTGATATCGTCCATATTTCCCCTTTCATTGTGTCTCCAATATCTTTAGCATTATATAAAACATTGATGGCTCATACAACTATAACTTCAGCAATGTTGATTTTTTGTCTCAGCTGTAAAGCTTTAAAAATATGAGATCTTGAAATAAGTTCATGTTTCAAAAGTATAAAAGTCAGGCCAATTTAGTTCTCTTTGATAAAAAAGAAGATATAAATTGTAAAAGCCTTAAAGATAGAGCATTCGTTTACCTTTAATTTATTTGTTTATTAGAAAGTTTTTGAAGGCACTTTGTTCAACAAAAAATCTTTTATTATAAATACCATTTTATGCCTTGAATGGCCATGTCGTTGATTGACAACAAACAGAGTTCAAACTTAGCTATGCATCGTTTTCATCAGATGGAAAGGCCTTACACTTCATGGAAGTTTCGACAAATAATTTACGACGTTAAAGGCCATTTATGTAATGAATCATCCCCAAAAAGAATGATGCGACTGGGCTAAGAATGCTTCCGGACACTTGTAGTCCACCAGCAATTAGAAACATCCAGTGGTAGTAATGTATAAAAAATTTCCATATTATATTTAACTGACAAAATATGGTTAGGGTTGACAACACATCGTGCTCTTTGCGCCGTGTGTATGATCTAAACCTTTACCACTATTTTGCATAGTCATTTCTAAACTCAATGTTATTAAAATATTTGTTCAATAATCATATAATCACATTGCGAAGTTTCTTGAAGCTGCATATTATTCTAAAGGTATAATGCAATAATGTAATATCACAGATTTTCACATATTTAGTAGTGCTTTTCTGCATGTCTAATATGAAACAAATAATATGACCGTTTTCGTGATAATGCCCGTTCAGCTTTACGCCAATCAAAGTACTTATTTAAATCTGATATGAAATACTTCAATTTGATTTTTTAAAACGAAAACGGGTTAGGTTTAGAGTAAATAATGTTTCTATTTTTGTGATTGTTAAACTACCTAATAAAAATATTTATTTTATATGGTAATTGATCAAATTAAAAGTTTTACAAGAATCACATTCCATATTGAAATGATGCATTATGTTTATTATTTAGATATGGAACACAACACATAACTGGACACAATATTAACATACGATTTTATATCAAGAAAATATTGAATGATAGAGAAATATTCATTTCCAAAAAACTAAAATAAAAATATAAATAAAATAATTATTTATCTATAATTAATTTCGGACAAATATGTGAATTGATCGCTGCAACGCAGCTCAGTACGTCAATTAATCAATCACAATAGT
>JAULBM010321532.1:0-13512 GCA_032357055.1 Geukensia granosissima | reverse complement strand
AGGGTATTTCACTTCACTGCGCTTCACTTGACACCTCTATCCAATTTTATCGGTGTCTGATATGACAAAAAATAGGAAGGACATATATTAAAGGTGTCAACCAAGAAGGGACAAATAAGAATACAGGTCAGACCTGAGAAAAAACATAGACCATTAAAAACACGTTCAGCGACAACTTAAAATTCCACACTAACAGGAATAGTTAATCTCTGTAGCAAAAATATATTACTTCCGGTGCGATGATGTGATATGACATAGGATAACCCAATAACCTCTGCGTAGGATATAGATGAACAACACCATCAAAACGTTTTAGATTTTAATAACCTTCTCAATTTATAGAAAGTTTCAAACAGGGAAAATGACGAAAATTCAATTTATGAGATTTGAAATATAAGTATTAACAAAGACAAAACAGTTTTCAGCTTCAATTCTTGTTGTTTTCGTTAAGATATATGTAGCCTTCCAAAGGACAAAGGACCATGTTATGCCATTAAACGGCGGTTCTTCTACGATAGTCACAGACGAAAATGTCGACCATTCAATTACGGTGGATGCAAGGGAAATGCTAACAACTTCGAAACAAAGGAAGAATGCGAAAAAAGATGCTCTAGTGGTAAGATTATTTGTCCGACATCGCATGTAGTTTTTTCCTTATACAAATTAAAATATCAAATGAAAAAAAGACATAAAAAATATCATTTATATGTTTTATTATATGATAAGAGGGTTATCGTCATATTTGCTTACATCTTACGTAGAGTATTTATCCCGCAATTAAGCGTTCGACTTTACAAATACGAGTGAAGTAATAATCTTATACTTTGAAACTTTTATTTCTCAAGACCCATCTGGGTTATGTGAACAATTAAAAATATTGATTAACATATATTCAATTACATACAAGTGGGAATAGGTGGATGACATGTTCAGATATGCATGTACATTTTACTTTAAGCAGGGACATATTTTTAGATATGTTATATACATCCCTGCTTTAAGTAAATATCTATTATAATATAATATTGTAGCATAATATTGTTTCATGTTATCCCTATTACGCTTTATGAGCAGTAACCAGCTGCATGTGACTGTCTTCAAATACGTCCGCGTTCTTATGAAATGCAGAAATGGTAAAACGATTCAACAATTTAAGAAAGAAAATAGTTCATTTTTTTACCTCTTCAGAAATGCAGCATAAAAACAATACATGTAAATTGCCGAAAAACATCAAATTCATTTGTACTCGCTGCAGAACGGGTAAAAACGCTCGGCGAAGCCTCTCGAAATGTTACCCGTTTCTAAAGCCCATACAATAAATTTGATATTTTCCGGCAATGTACATGTATTGTAAACTATACTAGACAAAAAAATAAACGTTACACACCTTAAACTTCATCTTATTTAATTTATACGGTTTTCTAGAAATATTCTTTCATAAAATTTCAATCTTCATGCTATTATGAGTTAAAAAAATCCAAACACACAAATAATTTCAAAACTGGAAACCGGATGTCACAAAATAACGAGAAAGTTGATCAACACATTTTTGAAATAAGAAAAACTTCTAAACTCAACTTCGGAAAATGTTGAAATTTTGAAATTTTGCACTTTGTGGTCGTGATTTTCAGTCAGATTTATTTTTTTTAATTATTGGGACAAAAAAGCACTTTTTGAAATCTCAAAAAAAAATGAGAAAATGAAATTTCTGTTTTTTGTATGAATCTGACGTTTGGATTGAGCTGACCATTCTGTAAAAGTTTCAGGTTGATATCTACACTTTTGACAAAGTTATAGAGCAAGAAAGTTTAAAGTCCATAGTAAAAATCCATAAATCCGTAATGTTTCTTTTTTTTTTACCAGTATATATAAATCTGCGGAACGAAAATATTTACCGAGGATGCCAGGTTACAAAATACAAGTTTACCAATGTTGAATAAATATCGTGAATTTTTTATATTCTATATAAATATTTCAAGGAGTTACTCCACATCAAGAACCAAACCATAGGCAGTCTGAGATATAAACATAGTAAAAAAAAGTTCTCAAATCCAAACAAATCGAAAAAGCAAGCCAAATCCGACGTTAAGGACAATTACTAAATGCAATACGTTTCGATGCCTTTTCTGTAATTATACTGAAAAAGAATTTAACAAATGCACCAAATTTATGTAAAAATTGTTTAATGAATTTCATGGCTAACAATTTTGCTTGTGATGTTACCCTCAGAAGAGGCATCGCCTCAGTGGTTTTAACTTACAAGTTTACCAATATTGAATAAATATGGCGAATTTTTATATACTTTTTGTACATTCAAAGGGGTAACCTATCATCAAATAACATTTGAACAATTACATCGGAAATCCGAGAACTAAATGTAGTAAAATAATTATTTAATTTAAACAAACCGAAATAGCAGGCAAGATCCAGTGGTAGGAACAAATACTAAGTGCAATACGTTTTGAATCCTTTTCGTTCTTTTTTAAGTGATTAAGAAATTATACAAACGTCCATCTTTTATCTTAAATTGGTGATACCTAAAATAATTGTTATAATTTTTAGATCCACATTCAAAATTGTTTATTTGCATAATTCTTTCATCCTATTTAATAATGACCGCATCGATGGTGTAATGGTTAGTGTGCTCGTTTTGAGTGCGGAAGGTCGTGTCACACCAAAGATATTAAAATTGGTATTTGCTGTTTCTCCGTTAAGCACGCAGCAGGTATAAGAGCTAGACTGGTCGGCCTACATTCAGAATAATGTGTCTTGGAAAAGTCCTCCTGTGGAATAGAAAAAAGGGGGTTGTTTTTTGAGCTAGCAAGTAAAACATCCGACTCAACCTGTCGGTCTAGCACAAAGCAAGCATTCATCATCATCATTCATTAATATGCTCTTGTCCTGATTTTGCATAAAAAATTGCCACTGGACGTTAAGCAACATTCAGTCAATTAATCAACCCTATTTTATAAAGAGAGAACCAATTTGTAGCAAATGATTTGAGCATATATCCTTGTATATATGAATAATCTTATTGTAACCAATTGGTTTTAAAGAAATTCTTTAGTCTAAGAATGATCGTAAATTTAGAAACTTCAAAGGAAAACTCAGTGTATTGTCATAATTTACGATAAAATTTATACTTACGACATTTTGTAAAAGAAACTGATACCTGTTTACGATACTTTAGATTATGATTGCAACTTGCCTATTGTGACTGGACATTGTCATCGTGACTTCCACGTTAGACGATTTGGTTACAATTCAAAAACAGGACATTGTGAGAAATTTTTCTACAGCGGCTGTGGTGGAAATAAAAACAACTTCCCTACCAGGAAAATTTGTAATCAGCATTGCAGAAAGCACAGTAAGTCAAATATACAATCCTCCAAAAGTTAAGCATCACCAAAGTATTTTCCAATATATTTTTAATAAGGCAATTTAGTAAACATTTAATACATGTACATGAAATTGACCATCATTACCTTCATGAAAAATACAGGTAAGGTGCCAATCAATAAATCATTGAACATTTAATTCAGGTTTCAAAAACCTGTTTCGCCTAAATCATACTTCAAATTTAACACAAAATTGTTTTGACTGATTACACGTACATCTTTCCTTTAATGGTTATTTGAAAAAGCTTTTTGAAATGGAAAAATGAAAAATGAGTACCCCCGAATGCTGGCAAGAGGTTGGCATGAACAGCGCCGGCCTAAGTAATCACCAAATAGCAGCCATTTTTGGAGTAAACAATTCTGTGATAAGCAGACTTTTAGCACGCCAAAGACACAAAGGAACCTGGAAGACCACCCAAGATCCAGTTGACCCCGTAAAACAACTCCTAGAGAAGACCGTTAACTTAATCGTCAAGCCAGATTACAGCCATTTTCAACGGCAGTGCAATTGACAGGTATGTGGCCGATTGGTGGTTGCATAAGTGTAAGAACTGTTGTTCCGGGCTGCATAGTTTTCGTTTGCGTGCTCTTAGACCAGTGAAATGCCCAGAATTAACTAGTAGACACCGCCAGGCATGCCTAGAGTTGTCTAGACTCCATGGTTACTGGAACCTACAAGTTGGAAGCAAATTTATTGGTCCGATGTGAGCCGGTTACTTTTGAAGCCTGTGGACATTTGAATGTGTGTTTGGAGGGAAACGGAATACAGCACTGAACAGCAACAACATTCATGGAACTACTGCATATGGTGGCGGTGGTGTTACCGTGTGGGGCTGCTTTTCAAATGACTGTAAGCTTCCGTTACTGGTTATTGACAGTACCCAAAATGGCCAAAAATACCGAGATGACATTTAGGACGGCCATGTTTTGCCTCATTTTGAGAATCATGCACTTGCAGACAGACCAGTGTTCCAAGATGACAACGATCGGCCACATCAAGCCCGGATTGTTAGGGACTTTATTGAAGCAGAGTCCATTAAAACATTTCCATGGCCCTCCATGTCAATGGACACGAACTTGATCGAACATGTATGGGAATTATCAGTCGTAAAATCAATCAGGGACAACTGAAATGTCAAAACCTGAATGAATTACGGGTTTATATTATCAAAACCAAGGTGATGCTTAACTTTTGGCAGACTGTATATTTCTGCTTATAAATGTATTTGTTTGCTGGACGGATTCCTGAATTTCTGTTTGGTTTTTATGGTTGTCTGTTGTTGCTTTAAAGTTTTCCTTTGGCAGCATGTTGGGGGATGGTTGGGTACTCATAAAACTAGTTTAACCCCACCACATGTCTAATGTGCCTGTCCCCAGTCAGGAATTGTGGTTATAGGTTTGTTTTTGTTTTTAATGTTTTGTTACATGTACATTTTGGATAATATTCAGGTAAGAGCAGTATTATTTTATGAATACAATTTTTTATTTGTGGTGATTTAGAGCTTTTCATAAGGAGTGATATTCCACCCTTGCCTTGTTGATACCTCTAAATTTTTCAATTACCTCCGTATTTCTTGTGGTTGGAGTGTGGTCTCTGACATTTACCCCCTATCTTTTCATTTCCATGGTACTGATACACAGGTAAACCTGTTTAACTGTACTCTGATTAAAACAGTAACTTGTCAAGGCTGAACACAAAGAGCAGACAAAAACTTCAGCAAATAAATTTACACTCTCATTACCTGTATAAACCTTTACTTGGTAACTAAAACTTGTACTATGAGTCATAATCGTATTTTTCAAAGTGACAATCTGAAGGTCATTTAACCAAAATTTCACTGCAATTAGACCAGTAGTTCCAGTGCAAAACCTGGACAGAAAGAATAGTTATGTTGGCCAAGGTATCACCCAAAGATCCTTTAACCCAAATTTCAATGCAACTAGACCAGAAGTTCCAGTGGAAATCTGGACAGGAAGAATTGTTATTTTGGACACAGTATCAAACAACAAATTTGACTTTTTGTGCTTTTATTTTCTTTGAAGCTTATCATAACATAAAATCTCAGGAAGATTGAAGAAATGCTATGGATTAACAAGCTGATGGCACATGTTATGAATGGAAAAAATAAAATAAAGTGCATATACAAATTGAAATAAAAAATGTAAACAGTCTTGAAATCATGGCAGTGCTTGGCAATTGATATCACAGATAAAAAAATGTCAGAAATTTGTTGCCGTTGGCAACGTGGTATCATGGCAGACCACAGGTGTAACAATTTTCAAACGGCAAAAAATTTCATCATTTCATAAACACATACATACATGGCAACTTTCATACGATAGAAAAACATCTATCTTCACACAATACACTCTCCCTGATGTTTAATTGTATAAGGAATGGTCCCCTTCATAGGTCGAAACATCAAATAACAAATCATAACACACAATATTGCACAAATCATTGTTATCTGACAAAAATATCCGACACTTTTCCGCCCCAAATGTGAATAAAAATCTAAATATTTATACAGCATCATAACATTGTAAAAAAATGATAAATATAAAAAATATGAAAAATTGTTTATATGAAACTAAAGTTTGTGATGTTAGTTAAAGAAGCAAACTTCTCCGAGTTCAATTTTAAAGTCTTGGTCAGACCCTCCTACATCGACCACAGCTATATCCATGATAGGTAGGGACTGAGTTCTCTTGGTGTTGATTTCTAGAACTGTCTTACCCCACTGCCCATTCTTATCCTGGAATATAAATAAAATAAATATAAACATCACAATAAAACAAGGCTGCAATGTTGCACCTAAATTTGTTAATTTTTCTTGTTATAGTTATTTCCTGAACATATTACTACAAGCCCCTGTGACTTGGTAGATAAATTCAATTTGTCCATATACAAGCCCTATCTTGTGGCCAATCCCATCTATGTTTGGACGAAAATCAATCTTGCACAGTGGTATTATAAATGACTGACTGTACAAGAAATAAATTTGCTGAAAATAGCTGGAAAGGAAAGAAAGTAATAATAGCCCAGCAATGGTTTTCACAAGAATTCGTAAGTCTAAGATTGATCGTAAGTGTAGAAATCTCAAAGGAAAAGTTATTGTGACGTCATAATTTACGACAGAAATTGCACTTCGGACATTTTGTGAAATTGACTGCAGATCACGTTCAATTTCACCAATAAATGCTGGGATTATAATTTGCAATTATAAAGTTATCTGTGTATTGAGGTGACCATATTGAGAATGCCAGGAGATGTCATACTGAAAATGCCATGCTACAAGCAAAACCTCTTTGGTATGTTTAAAAAGAACAGGCATTAAGTCACTAATCTTTATTCTCCATCCCTGGCCAACTCATGTACAGTATGCAAAAAAAAAAATTCTTAGTATCCTAATTACATGCTCACCTTGCAAGTATTTTCTCTGACTTTGTATCTTATACTTCTTTTACCCTTCCTGGATAAAGTACTATCATCAAACCCAGCAAGTTGTATGGATTTATCTTCGTCTTTGTCGATGGCGATGGAATTTTTACAGTGGTATGTAACCTCCTGGTTGACCTTCTGATGAAGATACTGTAGAAACTTGATCTGTGGTTTGATGAATTGTGCTGGGTCATAGTTAAACTGAAATATAATACAAAGTTTTTCAGTTATTGCCCTCTTGTTGTGCACTCTGTCTTCAACAATGACCAAACTCTGAAACAGTGGTGACACGTCCTAGCTTTGGCTAGTAACGATTTACCCCACTGCCAGAAGCCCTATCAAATTTTTGTTTACACGGAAAATAAAGCATTTCTGTTTAAATGTTTTGGAAGAATTTGGCATAAACTTCAGTTACGTTTCTATTTTTACAAACATTTTAGAATAAACCGTCAATAAAAACAACACAGCAATATTCTGACGTTGCAAGTATTTGTTTTGTGATGTAAAAAAGTTTGGGAAAATGAAAAAATAAAAAAATAAAAATCTTTATTTAAAATTGTTCAGGCTTGGGGCAGCAGTTATAAGCTGAGGTACAAACATTGACTGCTGTTTGGAGCTTGCAACAATGACCACTATTCTGACATATTCATTTGGAACTGTAATATAGGATTGGCAAAACTAAAATATACGACTATGTTTAATTACCAGTATGACTTAACAAGATCTCGTACATAATGCAGCAGCTGTTATTTATAGATTTTACTCAAAAAGTCAACCATAATTTGAAAACAACTCCATTACCAGTTTTGTTTTCATTAATTTTATAAATATTTATACTATCTTCTTTAATCCACTTAAACATTCAGAATGAGCAGAAAATATCTATAAAGTAAATTAACAAAGTTACAAGTTCTTGATGTTTGATATTGATTACATAAATGCTGTTCGACTTCAAAGATCACTCCAGAATTTTTTGCTGTAATTTTAAACTAAGAAATTTTGAATTTCCATCCTTAACATGAGCTCCAAATTCAACAATCACAAATACAGATTTAAAAAGGAATTTCTAATACATTAAAATGCATATTTTAACTAAAATTTCTGTCTTTCCTTTCTTAACAATGGTAGTGGGGGCATCTGTCATGACGGTTGACTAAGAGCAATAATTTGCTGTGTAGGACATTAAAAACCATCAACCACCGAATCTATCATTGTGAAAACTTTTTTCTACCATACCTTATATCCCAGAACATCTGATAACCAAGTTTGGGCTGGTTGTTGTACAACAGCTATATTCTCCAACTGAAAATACAAAAGTCTCATTAGAATCAAGGGTATTAATGAATTGAAAATGTACAGATCGACTTAAAAATGAAAAATGGAATAAATGATCATTCATTGTCCTTCTTGACTTTTTGAAGTTGCTTGGCAAATCAATTTGCAAGCACAAGTGTCCAAGCCTCAAATGAACTTATTTTCTAAAGCCCTATCTTGAAGTCAGTCCATGTAACTAGTATGAAGTTTATTTGATGTCAAATTTTTAAAACAATTTACTAAAGTTAATATTTTAACTTTTTGCCAATGTATAAAAGCATTAGTATATAATAGAGGGATATAAAAAACTCAATAAGCAAAATAAAAAATCAGACCGAAAATTGAAATAGGAAAAATACAATGAATATTACTGTTTCCATATTTTTTCTTCTGTATGATATCATATGTCAGTTAAAAACTGAAGATAAGACTAATAGTCCAATATATCCTGTACAAAAATACAGGTTTTCACAACTAGATGTTATAAAATTTCAAAATAAATAATTAACAAGCCTTTGGCAATCATGCCACATCTCCTATTTTTATAAGTTCATTTTTATTTGAAATTGGTTAACAAGAGCTGATAAGCAATATACAATCTACACAATTGTAAACCTTGATATTCTTATTTCTATGGCCTCGTTTTTGTGTACAAAGCAATGGTTCATTACATTAGCATTTGGAAAATTAATACAATTTTACCGATAAAAGATGATATTGCAAAGCTATATGTTCCAGTCCAACCAATACAAATACCAAACAATTTATCTAATCATAGTAAAGGCCAATAAATTTACAAGTCTCAGTATGTACAAATAAGGTTCATGTAAGAAATAAAACACCCAAATCATCAGAGAATCTGCAACATCTGACAAGTTTCATCTGTCTACAACTACAAACTGACCGTTTTAACTTCAGGCTGTACACAGGTAAAGGTCTTCTTGCGTCTGAAGTCACATCTGACCAGAATAGCATCATAGATTGGTCCAAGGTTGGGATTTATCCAATACATACCTACAAAAACAAAATAATAATGGAATACTCATGGCTATCATCAACTAATATAGTACTTGTAAATTATTGTTTGATTAAGTCCATTGATACCTAGATTACCATTCAGTGTGGTTTTGATCGTGAATTAGGGACTTTTCTTTAGTGGAGATGTTTAATTGGGACATCAGTTTAACATCCAGTGAATGACTTGAGAATATGACTAAAAATAAAAAGCTTTTGTTTCCAATTTTGAAATGAAGAACATGACTAAAAATAAAAAGCCTTTGTTTCCAATTTTGAAATGAAGAATTATTGCAGAATTTGAAATCAGAAATTATAAATTTGCAAAACAATCTTTTCCTGGAGAAAAATAGGTATAAAATTAACTTGGAGAGTCCATTTTGAATCGGGGATGGCCCAATTAATGATAGTATTTAAAAAAATAAGAGAAAACTTGGATCGAAGACAAAAGATAACCTATCCGTCAAAAAAAAAGTAAAAAATCGACATTTAAAGAAGTCTCTTTCACAAATAGCAAATACCACAGCTATAGGCACACCCTAAAACTTTTGTTTTTAAATGGACTAAAGTGAAGGAAGAACATTATTAAAATTTAAGCTTAATATTAAAAAAAAACATTCTCAGAGCTATATTCTGCAAATTTGGGAAGGAGATCCAAATCTCTATCCACTTGTTGTTGACAAGGTTTTGGATCTTTTAAATAGCCTCAAATCTGCCTCAAAGAGAGCTGTACCCTGTGAACTGCCTTCACACACACACAGAGACATTTTAAAGGAATAGCTCTCACCATTCTGAATGTTCTCATTGTGTACTTTGAGATCTTCACATGTACGTCCAGGAGAATCACGTTCACCAGTTGGGTTACGGATCTTGGCGATCTGAAGGGTTACCTCCTCCAAAGCTTTAAAGACATCAGAATCAACCTGTAAAGAGTAAATTTCAATGTATTGATTTGCAAGAACTTTACATTTACACATTTTGTTACATATTCTATAACATGCTGATGCTTTGTCCACACCTAATGCAAAATGCAAATTAATTCATATTATTGAATTTACATTAAGTGAGTGTTCAAATGTCTATGTTATGAATTCTCTTACATTGATGTTGATTGGATGACATCAAAATTTTCATGGCATCAAATCTAGTTTGATGTTGTAGGTGAAAATATGTAAGCACAGAGATTCATTTTTTAAGCGTTCAGAATTAATGAAATTTTATAAAGTAGCAACATGGCAGCCATCTTGAATTTTTCGATCAACAAAAAATTCACAAATTAAGTACATTACCTTCTAACAATCATTTTTGCAAAGTTACAATTCAATCAACTTTTGCAGTTTTGGACAAGAAGATTTTTGAAATCGGACCAATCAGAACATACAACTGACCCTGAAACCATGATCCTTTTCAGGAAAAGGGGCATCACCATCGCCCGTAGGTTACCGACGATGATCACCCAAGGAATATTAAGCTACTTAATACCAAACAGGACTAACCTCTTGTTCAGGAAGTGGTGCGTCTCCTTGCCAACCCTTATTTCCAGAGGCAGGATTATTGAACCATTGTGTCATTGCTCCTCCATACACAGATCTGCCAGGGGCACCCTAAAAATGAGGCATAAATTATAAAATAAACTTTGTAGAGGTATTTAAGTAAAATTTATAATTTTCAATCTCTGCAAGTTGTTTTTTCAAGTTCTAGTCCATACAGAGTGGTGCATAAAAAAAAACTTTTCTTCTCACTTAATTTGATGCGGAAAAGTAATATATGAGAAATAAAATGTCCACAAAAAGGTGGAGATAACTCTTACTTTATCTGTATTTATTTATATTTTCTTTTTCATTGACATGTACATTTTGAAAAATATTGGTATATTTTACATTATTATTTATTGTGAATATTTTACCTCCAAAAAACATGAATAAAGGACTCCCTGAAAAACTTTAAATACATTACTTTTCTGATATTGATTTTAAATACACATTTGACAGTCCTAAAATTGTACTAACACTAAAAAGGGAGATAAATACTTACAGGTGGACCAGGGTTTCCAGCTTCTCCCATTGGACCCTGAAATTTAAAAACAGGTTTTATAATACTTGTCTATGTATTAAACAAAAAATAGTGATATTTATTTAATCTGAAGTTTTTGAATGTTTTGAAATTTCTGTTTTCATGATGACACTGTCATTGAAATAAAATTTCTTGTGATAAACAATATTTTCATTTTTAAAACAACTAGTTTTCTTGAAAAAATCTGAAAATTAAATGTATCAATATTCAAGTATTTTAAATTAGTTAGATTTCTAATAAAAAGAATCATTGCAATATAAGTTTAGAGGTCAGAAAATGCCTTAAAAATTGCCTTTATTACTATATTAAAACAAAAACTATATTTACCCTTCTTCCATCTTCTCCTTGAGGTCCACGTCTGCCCTGAAAAAGAACAAATTAACTATAAAGTTATTGCAAATAATTGTTTCAAGTACCATGATTCATATAACAGTTTGTTTTGTTTTTTTTTTTAATTTGCTTATATGCAAATACAGTAAATTCAGTTGGAGAAATATAAAAGTTTATATATTTGTTTAGTTTTCAAGTTTCTAGTTCTGTATGCAGCTGAACAACAAATAAATATGAATGTGTGCATTACCAGAAAATAGATAGTATTTTTAAAATGTAATCAACAAAATCATGATATCACACCCATTTTTGTATTTATGTTCTCCATTTTTAACTCTTTGTATGTTTACTGTGCTATGGTGTTCATTTTTTTAGTTGACCTATCCAAATTTATCAGTGTTTTTTTAATAATCATGGGAAGACAACTTTTTACATACTGGTGGTCCGGGTGGTCCAGCTGGTCCATTATGTCCATCAGGTCCAGGGTCACCACGTCTACCATCAGGTCCCTACAAAATATAATAACTTCTACTGAAAGTCTTGAACTCAGCAGAAAAATTAAAGGACGAGGGTCGTTAAGGCCCATTTTTTGCCCAAGAATTTGGCTAAGAAATGAAAATTGTCTAATATCTATTATTTTATAGTTTTTATATTGAATAATATCTATAAAAAGAAAATCCAAAAGAATTTTTAGTTAAATTAGTTCTACCATGGTCACATGATACAATGAAAATGCTTTAAATGTGAAAATACTAAGAAATTAATTAATTTTATGCAATATTTGATACAATTTTGTCGATTTTAATATAGATCGCACAAAAACATCACAACCAAACTTTGCACCATTAAAGATTTATCAAGTACAAATGTTTAGTTAAAATATCTTCGTGATTTTTTTTGTGCGATCATATCTATTTTTAACAAAACACCTCCAAAAATTAAGTATTTTTACCGAAAATGTTATATTCTTGTCAAAATAGTCAAATATATTTGTTGAAATTACGAAAAGTATACAAGAAAAAGTAATGAATTACTAAAAGACGATCTTATTATCGTGTCACAAAATCTAAAATTTGGGCCAAAAATGGGCCTTAATGTACCTACTACTTTAGCGGTTAATAAGTTCCTTGCCCATAATGACTTATAAAATTAAACAAAACAAATGCATCAAACAGCAGTTCTATCATTCACTTCCATCAAAGAAATGGATGTAAATGTATGAAGACAATTTTCAATGAGAATTATTAATGACCCTTAATATTTTGGTGACAGTACTTATAACGAGCTTTATTACATCATTTTGTTACTATGTCAATTAAGAGTGATTATAGTAAAACCACTCGGTATAGACTTGAGTACTTCCTTTGATTTTAATTTGGTCAATTACGATGGAAATGTGGTTAAGAAACCTTCAGTGATATCTTTTCTGTGTTTGATAAAAACATTTATTCTGGTTAGATTTGTTACTCGATTTGAAGGTTGTGGCATATCGCCCAAGAAAGATGTTGCTTAAGAATGATATATTTAACTGTATATTCTTTGAACTAATTATGTTATTAGGGCTTTATGAACAAATTTTTCTCTAATAATTACAGTAAAAAAATGTACTATATTAGGGAATTGAGAAATTCAATCATTCTAAAAATAAAAGTGGCACTTTTGGATCATTCAAGGTAAAGGTTGCACATTATAATGTCCTTGTGTATAACCATTTTGTTCATTTCCATAAGAACAGCTGGATAGAGTACATCTTGTATGTTCTGTAACCATATTTTTTGTGGAAAGAGTATTGCAATGTTGATACTTTAACAATGAAAAAGGATGAGGGTCATTAAGGCCCATTTTTAATCCAAGAATTTGGCTAAAAAAATGAAAATTGGCTAATATCTATTATTTTATATTTTTTGTATTGAATAATGTCTATAAAAAGAAATTCCAACA
>JAULBM010321521.1:0-13512 GCA_032357055.1 Geukensia granosissima | reverse complement strand
TAGTTGTGGACCTGTTACCAATAATTTAACAATAAAGTTAACCTCTTCTTGTGCTGACGTTAACTCTGATTAGATCTTAAAGATTCTATGACTGGTGTCGAGCTTAGGACAGGGATGCTTACCCTTTCAGAGCACCTGATCCTACTCCTGTTTTGTCAAAGATTTTTTCGGAGTTCAAGCCTTTGTTCTATTTGTTACCGTTTCCCTTTTTATTTTGTTTTGAGTTTTCGTTGTCTTTTTGGACTCTACACAGATTTCTGTCATTATTGGTATTTTATAACCTATTGTTTGTTAGTGATGAAATGGAAAACTAAATATGTACTTTTTGAATAATATCCAATATATGTAATATTTAAAACTGATTGTTCAACTTATGAATCTGATAAAATTCATCTTTAAAATATGCGAATTTCTCACCTTCAGTATCCAATATACAGGAACTGCTGATGATTATAAACACTGTTTGTTCAAATCTAGTAAGTGCACAAAAGGTTTGTAATAAAGGTATAGGCCAGGGTAAAAGTTAAATATTTGTGTTAAATCAATAAAGTATATTTAAAATTCAGCAAGATTAAAATCATCACTTTTATAAATATTTTCATTATACTTTTGAAAAAAATCTGATCAAATATAGGTAATTCCTTAGAATAATTCTTATGAATAATTTTTACTAAGACAGAATAAGTTTTGATTCTTTCATGCATATATATACTTATGTCATGCTAAAAATATAAAATAAATAACTGTATTAGATTTTATGGAAAACATTGTATTTTAAATTCATCATCATTTGTAAAAAAGTTTTGTAATAAATAATCCATTAATCATTTAATTTTACCTGTGGAATAAAAAAGTACATTTGCCAGGCTTGCAAATTGATAATATTTTGGCTGACAGACGTCACATAATGTTTTTGTCATCAACAACTCAGAAGCCATTTAAAACATCTGGCAAATGGAATGTCAAATACAACAGTGTGATGAAAAGATAACTGCACTGGAGAAACTCTTGATGTGATAAATCTTGAAGATGTTGGAAATTAATATGTTTATCTTAGCAACATTTACTGTAATTTTAACTCCAAAATGTTCACTCCAAAAATCCACTCCAACACTCCACTCCATAAAATACATGGTGCCCTCTGTGAGGGGTGGTTATCATCTTTACTCAATATAATCGTACATTATCAATAAAACTGTGTCAATATATTCAGCAAGGCAGCATAGACTTATTACATGTGTAAATATTTATTAATCCTGATAATACATCAACATCAATGAAGTTACTATCAGATTAAGGTACTGGTATACAATGAAAAAATTCCCTCAAATTTAAATGACAGGTATTCAACCTTACTGACACAAGGAAACTAGAATTCATTTAAAGAAATTGAAATGTAAAAGTAATAAATATGACATTATGTCAAATGTATGCTGGAATTAATATGTTTTTATTGATATTTCAGTACTCATAACTTAAATTAAATCTTAACTTCCTTTGGATATTTAAAAATTAATGTTTAATTTTAGTCTTATTTAATTAAGTTTATGAAACCATAACTTACTGAATTCTTGTAAGTAAATGACCTAAACCAAGCACACAATGTGAACTTTAATGAAGCCAAGTTCCTATAAAACTACTAAAAATACTAGAAATACAATGAATTTATTGTCATGGATTTTTCATATCTTACAATCTAGGAGATACCAAGGCTTTTCCAGAAAAATGTCACAAATGTCTTAGTTTTATACAATCCATTCAAAATAATATAGACATACATATTAATTTCCCTTCAATATCAGATACCAGTCTATCCCTATATTGACTTATTTTATGTAATTCATGCATGACCCAGTGGAATGCAAATTATTTACAATTATATTGTGTATAAAATCCTGAAACTAGAAGAAAAGGACTGATAATGGTCAAATTTTAGGTTAAGATACTCACATTATCTTCTTCAGTTGTGGTCAAGTTGGTTCTGGGCAATCGTGTGTAACCATATCTTTAACTGGAGTGTCCATATCAGTCATTATATCAATCTATTGATAACAAAAGTACTTCATGTTTACACAAGGGGGTTTAATGATCTGGAGTATAGAATATTGAAATGGTATCAACAGTACTTTAAGGGGATTAAATTCTGTTTAGGGTGTTCAAATAACAACCTCAAAAAGTTAAAACAATGTTTTTGAAAACTATTAGTTTTGTTAAGTAGAGTAAAGACTACATTCTTCAAATTTTAAGAGGAACCATAGACACAGACACAGTGAATATATACCTTTAGCATGTAAAAAATATTCTGCATTTAAAGGTACAAATTGTACTTGCTATATATAAAGAAAATAATTCTTTCTTCATAAATTGTATAATATCTTCATTTAATATGAATGAAAATAAAAAACAAAAATTTTCGATTTTCAATGTACCATTTTCTCCTTGTTATATTAAATAGTGCTCTTTACCTGTGAAATAAAATTTTATGTCATCCTTAGATTTAACCCAAAGTAAGTCACTGTGAATTCTGAAAAAATGCAAAGGTTTTATTATTGCAAATAATGCAACTAAGGGATAATCACAAAAATAAGAACTTGCATTCTTATATTTGTTAACTTTTTTTTCACACAAGTTTTCTTAAAATCACATTAATTTATCTTGCATTTTGGAGTGAAGTTCCAAAATAGCAATAATAAATGAATTTAATAATTTCTGAATTTACAGCAGTATGTTTGAAAAAACAGTTTCAATGCATCAGAGTTATTCCTCTTAGAATAGAATAGAATAGAATATTTTATTGTTCCATAATGGTCCCACAAGGGGAATGTTAATGCATACAAAACACTCATATTAAATGTGACTAGTCAACATGACCATTGTCAAATTTATGTGATTTTAACATTTATGCTGTAAAATTTATCAAGAAAAAAGGGACTGTAAACACTTGAACAAAGCATCTTAAAAAAATGTAATTAAATGCAACATACCTTTAAGACTGACACTGCATAGATTGTTCCTAGTATAACATAACAGGAATGAATTTCACCCCAAATCTACGTTTCACTTCTGTGAAAAAGTAACATTTTAACATGTGAGTGAAACTAGAATGGATTTGCAGCCTAAGAAATAATTGACCTATAGCAAATAGAAACTTGACACAAAGTTAGATATATCTAACATTGTATAAAAAGCATGACCATGATATCATGTCACCACAATTGCAATCTATATAGGAAAAAGTCACAGTGTTATCTACTTGCACCTTATACAGAGTAGCAATAAGAAATCTTGAATAATTCTACACTATAATGAAACTTTGATAACTGCAAAAAGTTCAGTACACAAAACAGGAAAGACAACAGGAGTTGTGTCAAGATGTCTTGCCAGATAACAAAGATTCAATCAATGTGTTGAAAAAGGAAATAAACATACGACAGACCTGAGAAGGGTAGACAAGGTACAACTCAACCTGGTTATGCTTCAGACCAAATATCAAATAAATCCAACATACACTTTCTGAGAAATCTGCTGACAAAAATTTTACTGGATGTACATATGGCCATACCTAAGGGGGTAAAAAATAATTACCCTGTTGCCTAATGGTGGTGGCATATGATAACAATTATTGTACTGTCCATTTGTTTCATAAAAGGAATAACATGTACCTGTACATCACTATAAAGAGACTTAGAGTTAAATACTAAATCTTCTGCTCTACATCCAAAAAAATGTTAGCAGTAAATGAATTTTAGATATAAACTCATTATCATGTCCACAGACAAATGATTACCATGTTTACTTAAATACAACCTTATTACATAAATATTGAATTAACTCTATTTACTGGAGTATTATACAAGTTATCTTCATGAAAGCAGTAGGTAAGGTAAGCCCCATATTTGGCCCAAAATTTAGATTTTGTAACACAATAATAAGTTTTTGTGAAAATGCTGTAAAATTATCGTCTTTTAATAATTCATTACTTTTTCTTGTATACTTTTCATCATTTCGAAATAATGAAAGGGTATATTTGACTATTATGACAAGAATTTAACACTTTTGGTAAAAATACTCAATTTTTAGAGGTGTTTTGTTTAAAATAGATATGATCGCACAAAAACATCACGGAGATATTTAAACCAAACATTTGTTAAATTGTGCAAAGTTTGGTTATGATGTTTTTGTGTGATCTATATTAAAATCGACAAAATAGTATCAAAAATTGCATCAAAATTAATTAATTTCTTAGTATTTTCACATTTAAAGCATTTTCTATGTGTCATGTGACCATTGTAGAACTAATTAAACTAAAAATTCTGTTGGATTTTCTTTTTATAGACATTATTCAATACAAAAAATATAAAATCATAGATATTAGCCAATTTCCATTTTTTAGCCAAATTCTTGGGCCAAAAATGGGCCTTAACGACCCTCGTTCTTTAGCATTTACACTGAAGAAAACGTTTGCTATTAAATCGAGGAGTTCAATTAAATCACAATGCATATATGGTAATATCTGATGTAACAAAAATAAAAATCTTTTCCAAAAATATACAATTTATGGCATTATCAAGTTTTACTTTACTATATATACGTTCTTCTTCTTGTTAAAACCATATTTGTCGTCACCATGAGAAACTATAAGGATTGGCCAGTCAGAAACAAAAATGATGTTGAGTAAACGTGATAAACAACCTGCTTTATGGAACGACCATTAAAGGGGGTAATGTTTTCTCTCTGTCTCTGTGTTCTACACCCCGGACGTATAATTTTTTTAGATAAAAAAAAAGAATCTTGACAGCTACATAAAAGTATGATCGACATAAAACAAGATTTAAAAAAAATCTGAATTCAAAAAAATATCTATCTCTTAAAAAACCGATTAATATACACATTACAAGATATCATATGTTTTTGCATACAGTGCATCGTTTGGATCATCCTTCCATCAGGTGAAAACAGAAACGGATTACCAAAGTATGCTTATGGTCGATGTTTCGGTGAGATTCTGTTTAATATATTAAACCCGTTTCCACTTCATTAGTTGTTCATATTTTTGGATTTTGTTGATACGATTTGGTTTAAAGAGTGACTGTAATGACGTAGACCAGGACAAATATAAAATTATGCATCAAACCAAATACAGTTTTGACAAATTAAAGTAGAAATATTTTGTGACAAACTAGTTGGATTACTTGATAATGTAATAAACAAACCAAATAACAGCGAAATTCCACCATTTCTTTAGGGATATGCAATAGATTGTGTAGAATATAAGATGATGCATAGCAATGCTCATTTAATTAAATAGAAGACAAAGAAATCTTTACTGTTTGAGAATTTTTCACTACCTGAATTTAAAAGACTTCATTTTTGGATTTTGGAAAAGAGAATGCCTGTAGCCTTTTATGGTAAAATGCTAAATGCTCGATCCCTACCAAAGCCGACAATATCTAGTCTGATCGGGTGACTTTCTGTTTTAGTTTTATGATTCTTCTGTTGCTGTCCTTGATTTTTTTCCTTTGACTACTGGTTGGGAAAGGGTTGTGTACCCACTAAAATAGTTTAACCACACCAATTGTTTTATGTGCCTGTCCTAATTCAGGAATTGTGGTCATAGGTTTTTTGTGTTTAATTTTTTGTAACATGTACATTTTTTTTAATAATATTCAGGTAAGAGCAGTATTATTTTTCGCATAGTTTTTTATTTTGGGCGATTTATAGCTTTTAACAAGGAGTGGTATTCCACCATAGTTGAAGGCCTGGTGGAGACCTCTAGATTTGTGAATTACTGTTTTTCTCTTGGTTGAAGCGCAGTTTCTCTGACATTAACCCCATATCTTTTCATTTTCATATTCAAAATCCGTTTCCCTATTGTGGGCCACACCATTCAAACTCTCTTAATTTTGAAATAATTGTGTTTAATTTACAAAAAAGTCTTGAGAAAAGTTTTATTTTGTTTTGTTAAAAGAAAGCGTCGACTGAAATGTCTGTCTTATCCTATCCGATAAGCGTGAGTTTGTGTGTGTGTTGTTTTTTGTGAATGAATTCTGTAAATGAACTCAGTTTATTTCTAAATATTGAACCATTTTGTCAACTTGTTTTATAGACTGAATATATAGCCGATAAAAATCGTCCGTAAAAGGTTTATGTCTATGTCACAACAGTTATGTCGTTAATCGTAATTAATTGAAATTGTGAGGATCCATCACACCAGATTCACATTACATTTCTATTTAAAATATTCATTTCATTAACTGTAGCTGTGTCCTTTGCATTATAATTTAATTACAAAATGTTTCAGGATAAAGATATTTAGTTACTTAAACATAATGCATTTATCAATACGGTCTTTAGGTAAGTGCAAAAGCAGGTGGATGGGGAGCTAGTGCAAGTTTTAGTGCTAGTAGGTCTTATCAGAAGCAAGTCAAGGAGTTAACAAAAGGCGATACAACTACAGTAGACATTGTCGGGAGAGCAAATGTGTACAAGGCTAGGATGTCATCTGATGGAACTATGTCAAAGGTAAGTTTTGTTAGTCAGGCACTAGAGGTGAATTGATGTATTATTTTATCCACACTCGAGCGAACCGCGGAGATAGCATTTTGCTTTCCGGGTAGGTACGTACGTGAGATATGTCCAGGATAATCTCAGTGACCATTCAACACAAAATGATGGAACTTTGTTGATTGATTACAGTATGGGTGGGGACTAAGCCGAAGGTTTCGAATTTTTAATAGCACCAATAGGGCTGAGACGTAATTTATTCGGCATGTAACTCCTCTCAGGTTATATTGAATACGAACCTTAAACTTGGCTCATGAATTTTCGGAATTTTTATGATGCCCCAGGAGCTGGGATATATATGTGCCTCAGGAATATATTATTAATATTATAGCAATATAAGCTTAAATACCAACTAGTAAACATATATTATCTCATCTGTCATTAAAAGTTGAGTTTGATGGTCACCCCTGCGGGCTCGCCAAACCACAAGTTACAAGTTATTATAAAACGGTTCAGATCCCACCCCACAACCATATATATTCTAAGTGGACATAAAGTTCAAAGTGCATTATTGGGATATTACAAGTGTGCCCCGTAGATGTAAGCATTAGTCATGCTCATGACAGGTAAGGTTGCTCAGTTGTTTGCCATCCTGTAAGTTTTTTTCGACATGTTTAATTCAAAACATTGCCATGGGCGGATCAAGAAGGGGAGGGTGGTCTCTGAAGATAAATCTATCAAAATAATTTTCATTTTCTAAAATTCATAAATCCTTTGAGCAAAAACAGATATAACTGAAAAGATAAAATTTTCAAATTTTCCTAATGAGTGGAGAAAGGAGTATGTATAAAAAATCCGAAATATACAAAACTTACCGGAACTTTTTGTACATTACATTTTATAAGAATAATGAAGATTACTTCAAAAGATTTTTCAAAAATTCGTAAAAAGTGAGGGACTCAGTTCATGAAACGTCTATTAGTTTCCATTGAACTTTTTGTCAACTTTTTACGTTTTGCGCTTGCTTTCCACTGTGTCACTAGATTTACATATGTTTACCTCAGCCAATATAAATACACAGTTTGAAATTTACTCAGTTTTTCCAACATTGATATTTATAATTTAAAATGAAAAGTAATTGCACATGCATTATTCATTTTTCATTTGGCTTTTTGATGTAATTATCAGACAGTGACAAAATATTAGATGTGGAAAAAGTTATAAAATATAGTTATTAACGGAAGAGCGGCACAACATGAAATGACTACCTGAATAAAAAGTAGTCTCTTTATCAAAACTTTGTCATTTGCAAACCACAATCAAATTTCTACAAATCAATCAGGTCCAATAATCAGTTTTTTATTTCAATGTTATTTCTGTGCAATATATCCAATAATATAATTACTTTCTGTACATTTGTACTTTGGCCTATTCATTTTTTACGCAGCCATTGCCATCTTATATTCAAATCTGAATTAAATGGGATTTTTTAATTGAAGCTCAGTGACTTTTTCGAGGACGCCATCCGTAATTTACCAAGTGAAAACTGCGAGGAAACTGCAATGCAGCAGAAATATGTTGAGGTGGTAAAACAATTCGGAACTCATTACACGACTGAGGTTGTCATGGGTGCAAAAGCAGTCCAAGAATTTAGATTTCGGAATTCAGATCTTGATACATTTCAGGCACATGGCGTTAGTGTAAAGGTAATTAAAGGTATTAACCAAATGAATTTGCAGTCATGTAAGTATTATATATTGAAATATGCAGAATATTTTTTTCAGAGGTAATGACGGTGTGAATATTTGTAGAATGCATATACTTTGATTGCTTGAATAATTAATACAGATACAATGAAAAATAATTAACTTCTATAGTCCTAAATTTTGACAAAACATTATAAACAGGTCATTTTACTTATCGAGTGTTTTTATTTTCTATCGAGTAGCAAACAATTTGAAAATTGGCCCTCTAAGTGAACAATTTTCCATGGTAATTGGCCCAACATCCTTCAGTTTTTATTAATGTTTTGAATGTTATTTCCTCTCTATCTAAATGACATGGTGTCATTTAGTTTGCTTTGTTTTGTTTTGTTTTATAAAGCAGTTAATAAAGTTATCGGTCCGGTTAAAAAAAAAACAATTATAGCCACGAAATGTCTTTAATACAAAACAGGAATGACTTTGATACAGCTTAAGAATGTCTTTTTAAACTTGATCAAATTATTTGCACACCTTAAAATGGTCTTCACGTGTTTTTCATATTTCTTCCTTCTTCGATATCATAAATAATATTGATTTATTGTTTTTTGTTTGGAGATAGCTGAAACTGCATTGATGTGTGTACTTATTTTGCAGGTCGCAACTGAAGTATCCTCTAAATTTGCAGGGATTGGTGGAGAATATAGCTTTGGTTTAGGTGTAGCGAGCAACCAACAATTACGCGAGATGATATCAAACACCCAAAAGGAACAAAGGGAGTATTATATTGGTGGAAGTCCTCCATCTGGAGATTATGAGACCGGTTCAACCAACAGCTTGAAAGAATGGGCACGGTCCGCAGCGGAAAACCCTGCACCAATCCAGTACAAACTGTCGTCCATAGATGAACTTATAAAATCTGAATACTTTAAACAGGATATTGATAGTTAGTTTTATATTAAATAGTTAGGGAGTTGATAAAAAAAGTATTTGAAGATACCAAAGGGGCAGACAGAAATCGTTAAGTCAGAATATAGACAAGATAATGGCCAACAAAATGAAGCCAGAGTGAAGTGTACAGGTATAGTGTGCAAAACTCTACGCTGAAAACCAAAGCTACAGTATCACAAATCCTATAAAAACTTTGATGAGTTCAAGTGCTCCGAAAGAGTAAGCTATTGTCCCTGGTAGTGTTGTCCCCTGTAGTCAATCCGGTGTTAGGTCAAAATTACTGCAAGTCACAAACGTGTCCTCTTGCGTTCGCATCGTCGCCGTCACATTTTCTAATCCACTACTACTCTAAAATGACAGAACAGATTTTAAACAAACTTTCACATATACATATTATTTATTTTGATTTGTATTGTTGCACCTCTTTTTTGTTTCTCCAGAAAATCAATATTTTAAATTTAGCTTCAAAAGAGGGGGTAGCATTTCTAATCTGCTACTTCTCCTGAATGGATATTAAACAAACATTTACAGATTCTTAATCAATAGATGTTGTATTGCAACGCCTATATCATTTTTCCAGTACTGTAAATCAAAATTTTAAATTTGACTGAATTTTGCATTGTAAATAGCAGTGAAAAAGGTGGCACAATAAAAACTAAAATTTCACAGATTATTTTTTATAGTTGTAGTATTGCACTTCCTATTTTATTTTCCTTGAAATCTAATGATTCAAATATATATATATATGTGTGTGTGTGTGTGTGTGTGTGTGTGTGTGTGTGTGTGTGTGACATGACTTTTTCACCTCATTTTGTACGAAGTTTAAAATAGTTTTATGAATCATGTTTTATTTGAGGATGAAGTATCTACCACCCATTTTAACTTGTCGCCTTTATTGTTCGCCCTACTAGGCAAATAGAAAGCATGCTACGCACGTCTTCCGTGGAAGACTCAATGCTAAGTATTTTAATTTATTTAATATTGTTAAGATTCAGGAATGCTAAAACTATTGTCCTGGAGACAGTCATTCACTAAAACTGTCGAAATTAAAATTGTACAGGTCACTTTACGGCCTTTAAGAATGATCAAAATCGTAGAAAACTCAAAAACGAATAAAACGTGTTAGCAACGACAACCACTGAACTTCATAGTTTCACAAAATGTCGTCAATTTATTGTGACGTCACAATAAGTTTTCCTTTGAAGTTTCTATACTTACAATCAATCTTAGACTTTTATGATTTTTTAAAACGATTACTGACTTTGGGACAGGCATAAAAAGTATGTTGCTGGACAGAAAATCGCCTCTGAGTCTAAACCCTACCCCTAGACAGTTGTGTGACATAATAAAAAAAATTAGTATAAATCAGTTGTAATGTATTGCAAACTTGAATTTGGAAAAAGAAAACAAATACAATAAAAGATAATAAATGATTCAACAAAAGTACCGACCTCGAAAGAGTATTCTCATTTTTGTCTGCTAGCTTAAAACCCGAAAGCAATCGATAAGGAAACCAATTTTTCCTTAAATACGGCATCAATTTAAATACATCAATTCACTTTAGTGTTAATGACATGTCAAAGAACACACGAAGTTTTGTAAATGCCAATGTAAAAATAGATAGACATAAGGTTTGAATTGTAATAAAGAAAATATAAACATTTTAGATCAGTAGTTAGCTATTTTCAAGAAAGTTTATATCAATACCAAGAGATTTTTGTAAGCCTTTTCTCTCTTACAAGGATTATTTGGCAACAAAATGATAAAGCACCATCAATAACCCTTCGACACTCTGTCTAGTCAATGTTTGAAGGAGGAATATGTTTCGATTTCAGTATACAAGTAGAAATAACGAAAAAATATATATTTATGTCATATTCATGCTTATTCCACGTGGCTATGCTATGTGTAAGTATACTTACAGAAGGTAACAAAGATCCTGAATTAACAAAATTTGATATCCTTATTTTAGGACTATATGAAAGAAGAAAATGTTTGCGTAAAGCTCTTTTCACATATTGCACAAATACAGTAACAGCGGGATATTGTGGTTTGATAGGTGAAACAAGTTCGGAAGGCGGACCAAATACATTTAAGTGAGTAAGCCATTGTTACAAAAATAGCTTTACCAGCATTTAACTAATTACAATTGCTTAAGCTCTGATTAAAGCTTGAAAGAATGTAGTAACTAATTTTTGTGCAAAGCAAATTACAATGTTACAGTATGAAATTTGTGGTTTTATATGTTCAAATATAACAGGAAGCTGGAGAATTCTAGAAAAAAGTACAGAAAAAAGTCAGAAGACACGGCTTTCTCAAGAGCTTTCACTTTACACACACTGTACGTATACTACAAAAACATAAAACTAAGAACAATTCGGACTCAAACAAAAGCCCATGTTGAACTCAGGTGGACCGCAGGGGTAAGCCGATCCCGCCTCGACAGCAACTGCCTATCCATTTCCAATTCGGTATTAGTCATTTCAGGGTATCAAGATTGTGATATTAATCTTAAAATTTCTGAATGATGCCGTAACCTTCTTTAAGCAGTTTCTGTGTCAACGATCGCGACATGACTTTATTAAGGAAATCGCTCTATTGGACAAATGTTTTTGAAAAGGGTATTATCTGGCAGCAGTATACGCCATACACCGAGGCAGTTGATATGTAACTGCTAATGAACTGGATGTTGAATGCTAGAAAGTTAAAGTCGTCACGATTTTCATACAGTGTTTATGGACGTTTTTTATTGTTTCTTCAAGATAAAGATCAATGTATCCGAGAAACTTGGGAGTTTCTTTTTTGTCTTTAATTACAAGCTCATTCGGAAGTAGATATTACGATAAACATCACAGAATCTAGCATTGTTTTGTTAAAAACATCATCTATTTAGAATAAGCTGAAAATTCAGGTTTGGGTAGCTGTCTTTGTTTTTCTGGGATAGCCTTTATAGAAAGATAACCTCAAAGAAGTGAAGAAATAGATAAGAAGAAGTCGTAGAGATGCAAAATTGGTGCTTATTGAAATGGCGGTCATCTGATGGAAAACTCTTCCAACAAAATGCAGACGAAAAATTTATCAGTTATTAAAGCTATCATTTTTATATCATAATCCTCCGTATAACAATTCATAAAGTTTTTTATCGACAATGATGTATTTTCACAGTGATTCTTGTTACAAAATGACGGACATAGATCTTGAGTTTAAAATGTAAGCCCTTTCTGGTCCTTTTGAAGTGCTCTGAATTTCCCTGAATAAAAATTGTGTATTCTTGATGACGGACAAAATACAAAAACCCCACCAATGCATTATTCAACATAAAAATATAAAAAGAAAACTTCCAATGCACACTTGTCCTGAAGTTGGACAGACGCATGTAACATACAGCGGATTTATCCTAGTGTTGTTTGAACTTAACCCTTCTGTTCCTGGTGACAAAAGGTGAACTCAAAAAAGCAAAATAAAAGAAGCAAAATAAAAGTAACATACTTATTGCAATAATCATAACTAAAACCAAAGAATGCCTAAACAATTGATATATAAATGAAAACCTGAAAAAGAGAAACCATCCTTTAGTCATTGCTCATTGCATTATATTCACTGAGTGTGAATTGTATAAACGCGGTGTTACCAAAGTGGATTATATAATCGATGTTACCCTAGTGGATAATACAAGTGATGTTACTAAAGTGGATTATATGTGATGTTACCAAAATGGATTATCTATTTTTGATTTCATTATGCTGCATATTAGAAAATACAAGTTTACAATTGGAGACTTAATTTGGACATCTTTAGTTCTAGAATTGTAAATAAAATAAATTCTAGTGAGTCACTAATAAAATACAATGTTAATTAAATATGAAAAATTTAGCTATGCTATATGCACATTTCAAGCAGTAACCTCTCATCAGTAACATTAAAGCCGAAACATAGGAAGTCAAAGATTCAAATATTGCAAAAGAAGCAAATGCAGCAAATTTCTGTAAAACATTGTTTGATAAATTTCATGTCAGACAAGTCCGACATCTGGGACCAATGTTCCACCAGAAGAGGTATCTACCAAGTGGTTTATAAATTCAAAATTACCAATGTTAAAAAATATTGAAAATTTAGGTATGCTATATGTACATTTCAAGGAGTTACCTCTCATCAGTAGCATTAGAACCGAAACATGGTAAGTCAAATATTCAAAGTAATAAGGTTTTCATTAATTGTCTTAATATATTTTGCTCGCATTCTTTTTTCAAAATTGTGTATTCATTTAAAGTGTGATAACGGTATAAAAAGGAATTCGAAGATACCAAAGGGGCAGACAGAAATCGTTAAGTCGAGGACAGACAAGACCATGGCCAAC
>JAULBM010321512.1:0-13513 GCA_032357055.1 Geukensia granosissima | reverse complement strand
TCTTGAGCAGGGCGGGTACTTTCAGCTCCGGCTGAATTCAGTATACAATGAAACTGTCCAAAATGTTAGTATTGTCGTTAATGGCCAAGTAATTCCCATCATTTTCCCTATAATCTGTTTATCTAGCGTTTTAAAGTTTATATTTTGTTTTGTTGCGTACTCGTTAAGGTATCATAAAAACGTTATTGTATTTCTTTAAAATTATCAAAATAATTGAGCATTATTTCGGAGAATTCACATAGAAGAAAAAAAAGTTAAGTCTAACGCCGTTATTTTTCACTCAGAAAAATCACGCACTACATAATCGTTACAGTTTAGTCTACAACTTTTAGTATGCGAAATTAAATTCAGATAACTCATACTTAATTTTTGTTGTCTTCCGCCTATTATCCTATAGGATCCTGGACGCTATAAAATCAGTGCTAGTGAGCTGTATCATTCTTGCTGAGTTATGAACAAGAAATGGATCAATACACATTTCCTGATAAAAGTACGATTTTTATGAAATATGGAACAATCTGACTAAAGAATTATCAATCGTTATTTTCAGTCAACATAACTGTACTTCTGCACATTGTATTTATTGCCGAAATTTATCTTTTATATCGGCACCGTGCAATTTTCCAGCACAAAATGCTGAAAAAAATTTAAAATGCAGCTGATTTATGAGATAAAATATTATGAAATGCCACGTATTGCATGAATCAATAATCGAACTTGATTCAGTCAGTAAGTTTGCAAAACTTTCTAGATCACTTATAATTTATTATTTGATCACTGTACGCGATAATACCTTACGCAGCGTCAGCGAGCAACTATACTCGGTTTTCTTTTTCAATAAAATTATAAGTGTACGCAGTTTTAGGGAGCTAGTTGCAAAGACTTCGCTTTAGAAACATATTTTACCATGTTCTTCATGTTATTGGATTCTAATTCTGCTTTTTAGCGGGAGATTTTTTCCTTATATCAACGTCATTCGGGAAAAAAATCAATTTATACGGTATGATATACGAGGTAAATATGATTTAGGCAGATATTGACATTGTTATTTATGTTGCACATCCTCAGTGGTGTAATGGTTATCGTGGTCGTCTCGAGTGCGGAAGGTCGTAGGTTCGATCTCTGACCGGGTCAAACCAAAGATTTGCTGCAGCATTAAAAAGTATGAGCAGACACTGGTCAGCCTAGAGTCCGAATTTTGTGTCTGGTTAAAGTGGCATGTCGTGAACTAGCGTGTTAAAAATCTTACTCAGGGTGCTGGTTTAGTGCAAAGCAGGGTTCATTAGTTAATATGCTTTCGTGCTGAAAATGCATGATATTTGCCACTGGACTTGAAGCAACATTCAATAAATCAATTAATATAAGTTGTATGGAGGGGGGAATATACCTAATTGTAGCTGTCTTATGTGTAAGTCACTTCATTTCAATAAAAGTGGCATGTATAAAACTGCAGATGACGCCCAATAATAAAAGAAACATCTTTTTGTCTGTACATCCCATGCTGTTTCCAGATTTAAAAAATGCAGTCGTATTATGTTATGGCAATGTCGTTGTTGTCTTCCTTTTTCTGTTGTCCAATTTTGATGGTTTTCTTTGTATTCCCATGAAAAAGCCAACATAATAGGCCACAAGCCTCATGACCTTTCTCTTACTGCTATTGAGATATAGGTGGAAACATTTTTATTTCTCATCCGATTTTGCTGTTTTGCAAATGATTTTTTTGGAAAATGCAAAAAAAGTTACCAAAAACATTTTCTTTTGTAAAATTTACCGTTTTTATATAAAAGTGTCGGGTAAAGGGTTTAATGTTTTTGCAAGAGATGAGAAAGTTTTATATTTCATGCTATTTTGATGTTTTTTTTTGCATTATATTCCTCTCGCTGAGAGCTTTCAATAGTGTGCCATTTTGTTTACTTTATCTTAAAACCGTTTTCGAGCTAAAAGGGATCAAATTCAAATTCGTATAATATAAAAAAAAATTATTTTTCATCCGATTTTGATAGCTTTTTTTTGTCTTAATGATTCCTCATGAAAAATTCAACAAAAGTTACTCCAAGCACTTTTGGTAGAATTTTTCCGAGTTTTGTATAAAAAGGTGAAAGTGTTAAAAAATGCGATTATACAGGAGACGAGTAATTTTTTATTTTTCACCAGATTTTTATGGTGTTTTTTTATTGATTCCCCTCAATGGAAGCTTTAAGATTTTCTCTATCTCGTACCCTTTTCGAGCAAAAAGGATCAAAGTGAGGGATTCAATTTTTGAATAATGTGGAAAAATTTTATTTTTCATCTGATTTTGATGGAGTTTTCTCCAATTGATTCCCAAGGAAAAAATTAACAAAAATGACAATAGTTTTGAGGATAATACGAGTCAAAATGATCACAACCAGTCATACACCATTACTGAGTCCAGCATTTTACTGTGTCCAATACTTTACGGTGTCCAGCAATATATTTTGTCATACACATTTTGTGTCGAGCTAAATACTGTGTCCATTCTTACCCAAAGGTTCATTTGTTCGCATATCACATGTCAATGTGCTGCGGTCGTATCATGCTGCGCTCTCGAAGCACCTCAAGATTACATTTGATTCGTTTCATGAGAGCTTTTAATAAAAAGACAAAAGGATTTCTCTATCTCTCACCGTTTTCGGGATAAAGGGGTCAAAGTGTTCAAAGGGTTGAATTTAGCAGAATATGGTAGTTTAATTAAATTGAGATTAAATGTGTCAAAGAGGCTTAAAAGGGAATTACAATGTCCAGCACTTTTCTATGTCCATATCATTCTCAGATATCATTACTGTATTCAGTACAATACTGCGTCCAGATCAATAATGTGTTCATTTATGCAACTTTCTCATGCAATCGGGCTTCGATTGTGTCATGCTTCGCTTTTAACTTTAAATAATCCAGTTGCAAAAATTTGCAAAATAAATTATCTTAATGAATTACCTGGAATAAATCTAATATCATTAATGACCGTACTCTCTTTTTAAATTTGGATTCAAAAATGAGCAGGATTGTTCATGTACTAAAATTTATGATAAAGGGGAAGATTTTTTTCTTTTCATATACTTAACTCTCGTTCTTGATGGGGACGCACCATTGGCTCTTTCGTATGGGGTTAACATTTCAAAACTAATTCGGTATGCACGTGTTTACACCAAGGTTTCTGACTTGAATGATCGCAAACTCCATCTCACTGGCAAACTTTCGCAACAGGGATACAGGGATACAGATATCACAATATAAAAATGGAGATGTGGCATGATTGTCCATGAAACAGCCATCCACCAAGTGACAGTAGAATTTAAACTTCTACAGGTCCTAATATGGCCTTCGACAAACCATACCATAACGGAAGCTGTAAAAGTCCCCGATATACAAATTGTGAAACTATATATAAAACACGACAATTGACCTAATCCAAAGCAAAAATGGTGAATATATAACAATAAATGACTCCATAACTGAGAATATAAGGGCATACACTTCAAGCACGAAGATGCATTTTACCGCATCCACACAGCACGAGAAACAAAGCCTGCAAAAAATATAAAAATAGGAGATGTGGCATGATAACTGTGAGAATATAAGGGCATACACTTCAAGCACGGGGATACATTTTACCAAATCCCCACAGCACGATAAACAAACCCTGCAAAAATATAAAAATAGGAGATCTGTCATGATTTTGCATCCATAACTATGAGAATATAAGGACATACACTTCAAGCACGGGGATACATTTTACCGCATCCACACAGCACGAGAAACAAACCCTGCAATGCACAACCTTGAACAGATGTAGATCTTATTCTGTATTTTAAATATCATTTTTTCATGGTTATATTCCCATCCTTTGACTACACAATCCTAGTTAAAAGTAAGTTTTAAATTACTATTAGAAATACATTTTGTTAAAAACCTTTGTAAGCTAATTCTTCGATCTGTTTGGATATTTTACCTCATCTAACAGCGCATTTCGGAGATTAGTGCAAGAAGTACCACAGTCAATGACTTTTCCCCATCTACACTTCAATATATCATCGTCAGGATCCACAACCGGAATTTTTATCTGTGCCTTACACCCATGATTAATTCTGAAATATAAGGGAAAAATATCAGTTTTTTCTGTACCGAAGCTGAATTTTCCTTTATTTTGTAAAAGTTAAGAACCATGTATTGCAAGAACAGTATATATAGAACAAAGATGTTAAATGATTTTCTATGGGACAGCCATCCAAAACATATAACTTACAAACATCTACATGTTGTCCTATTTCCTTCAATAATGAACATTATGAGGCGAACTGTAAACCAAAACCACCCAAATCAATGTAATAATATTAAAATATAAGGGTTATTTACCAAATAAGTATACAATTTAAAGCAAGCATCACTTCAAAAATAAAGACAACAATACCAACTGGTCAACAGGTTTCTGACTTGGGACTGGCACATGAAGTATGTGGCAAGGTCAAACATGTTTGTCAGAGCGGTGTGACAAACAACACAAAAAACCAACTGCATCAGATTTTAAAGACCAGTCAAACTTTATGAATTTTCTATTTACACTGATTGACCTAATAAAATAAATAGCTAATAAACACCAACATGCCTAATATAAGGATACCAACCAGGTAATCGTACAAATTACAATTTCGGAATTTTTCCAAAATGCATTCATGTAAATGAAAATAAAAAAGAGCATATAAGATTTAACTTTTGAAATCGATACAAATTTTTCATATATTTACAAATAAAACAAGAGACAAAATATGAACGGATCTTTAAAAAGAACTCGTTGTTTTTAACTAGCTGTTAGCTAGTTAAAAATTCAAACACAGTTGATAACAATGCTGGATTTCTTAAGCTAGGACATTAATCAAAACAGGTCCAGGGTATTAAGTGAAAAATAACAATAATGCCATATAACGTAGAATACTTTTAATGAAAACATTTGCATTAACGAAGTAGAGGGGTGACATATAATTTAGAAGGATTCTCCTAAATATATCTATTGTTGAAATTTTTAACGTATAATGTTCATCTTGTTCTTGATTTCACTGTTATCACGATTTTCGTCCGCTCATGTCTAACTCTCTGCTTTTCTGCATCCTCATTACAGCAAAGCTGTCACTATTGTAAAATTCCCAACCCTCTCGGCGATTTGTGCGATTACACAGAATACATGTTAGTGTGTATTGTGTGTAAATTTCGCATCTTACATTTATAAAAGAACCAGGGAAAACAAAAATATTTACAGTCTTAAACGAATAAATCTTACCCTATATATGGAGGTAATGGAGCTACAGGACTAGCATTTGTTGAATTTGTATCGTTTCTAATAGAGATATCTACAGTTGTCTTTAACATCACCTTGGCCGTGGTGTTTTCATCTCTAATCAACGGCCATCTTACTGTGTTTAGTCTTCAAAACATGATAACCGTTTTATTTCACAGCAAGTAAATCACTTATTTTGTGGGATTCGTGTTACTCCAGCGTTAGTTGTCAGTGTAGTGTTGTGTTTTCTATGTTTGTCTTTCGTTTCATTTTGTTGGCCATGGTCTTGTCTGTCTTCCGACTTAACGATTTCTTTCTGCACCTTTGGTATCTTCGAATTCCCCTTTTTCATAATGCACTGAAAAAATGGGTTAACAGTCATCAGAAATTCTACTTCTTCAGAATAAATGTTGATAATGATGATATATGCCCCGCTATGTGTTCTTCCTCCTTTTTGTTGTTATTTTTTGGCGTGGATCAACATGTCTTATTTATCAAAATTGAAACCACTGGGTACACAAAACAATCTTTTTCTACATCTAGCAAAAATTGATTAACTGAACTTATAATAATAATAATAATAATAATAATAATAATAATAATAAAAATAATAAGAATAATAAATATCTTTATTGATAGAGAGTAACTCATTTGGATTACATCAATATTTAACATGACTCTCTTATCAACTTCTACAATACATATACAAAGGAATTCGAAGATGCCAAAAGAGCAGACAAAAATCGTTAAGTCGGAAGACAGACAAGACCATGGCCAACAAAATGAAATGAAAGGCAAACAACAAAACACAACACTACTTTGAAAACTAAAGCTGGAGTAACACGATCCCTATAAAAACCAGGGTGAGTTCAGGTGCTCCGGAAGGTTAGCAATTCCTGCTCCACTAGTGGCACCCGTCGTGTTACTCAGTAGTCAAAGCCGGTGTATAGTCGAAATCGATGTTAGGCACAACCGGCATAGAAACGGATTTGTATTCATGACAGTCGGAAGATATACATTGTCATCTATGAAATGGATATTTCGCATCGGTCAACCAAATCATGATGGCGACCGAAAAACTTCCGGAGTGATAACTCTAATCTTTCTAATCACAATATAGTAATAAACACATAATATAGTTATTTATGATAACTGAAAAGAAATATATATATGATGCGATTTTAACTCAGAATAGTAAAGATTTGTAAGATTGTTTGAAGACTGACAAACAGGAATAGGTTCTGACTTTATCAAGAAGAGAATTCTAGGTTTAATGTCCGATATAAGAACAACTAGTCCTGTATAATTCTGTATTCTGCTTACTAGGTACAATATAGTTATCAGATGATGAGAATCTCTTTGTATAAATCTGACTTGTATGTGCAGGTAAAACAAGATTCGACACATATTCTGGCACTTGCGTATGTTTGACTTTGAACATCAATAAAGACTGGTGATACTAGCCAATATTTATTAACTGATACAATAATACTTACTGACAGTTAGGGTTAAATCGTAATATATCTGATATCATAAACATTTAAACTAATCACGCTGTAAAACATTTAATATTTCTGATATTCATAATATCTGAGAAAATATTTATTTTTCGTTTCGTTGTCAGTAGTATTAGGGCTGACATATTTCTACTTTCTTAAATGGAAGTATGGTCATATTTAATCAAATCATAAAACTATCAGGTGGTAACCTATCTAAATACAAAATTACCAACGTTAAACGTTGAATAAATATGGAGAATTTATGTATGATATACGTCAATTTCAAGGAGTAACCTCAGCAGCATTAGAACCAAATGAAAGGAACAACCAAAACTTTCAATCTATGAATCAAAGCAAAATATATGCATTACAGATTTGATTGATTTTTCATCAAGAGCGGTTTCTAAAAGTAGAGTTACAAATGCCAATTCTCAGAGCCGCTAAATATGCATTAATAGATGATTACGGATCATCGCATGCCTCGTACATGTCTCTTGCCGTATCCAACAAGGTATCAATTTGAGACCCCAATATCGGCCCCGAGGGCACTATTTAGCGCGAAATACTATATTGGTTGAGGGATGATACTAGGTTTGGTATGGAAAGAGACATATGATGTTGTATTAATAAAATATTTAATCAATATTACATTGTGATTAACGTGTTGATTTCCTTTGATTTTTTATACTTCTTTTGTGCATACTTTAAAAAAATAATTACATTTTAGATAAGACTGCTCACATGTAACCATAGCCTGACAGTACAGCTAAAACCGTGTTTACACGTGACTTCATAATGCTCTCGGGCAACATGTTAAAGCTGATAAGGATTTACAGCGAAAAATTCATATCACGGATGATATTTATTTACAATTCATACCAACCTTCATATCAGCCCTGAAGGGAAACCAATACCAGGAAATTTGTTCCATATTAGACATGCAGAAAATAACTTATACTTTTTACTATTAAATATATGATAAATTGCGTTTATGAATAGTTTCACATTTTGTATTTTGGGTCGCCTTTTACAGCTTTCGGTATGATATTGACTCCGGTTCATTATTAAAGACCTTAATAATCCATGTAGAGCATTGGCTTCTACTATTGTTTGGAGGATGGCTGTCTCGTGGATAACCATGTCACATCTCCTATTTTTAAAATGACCAGGTTATATTTTCTGCTTAAATATAGAAACAGGAATTTTCCATATTTTAGGCTCACCCCACTAAATCAAATGGTAAAAATGGTTTGGTCCTATTAAAAGTTGACTCTAATTTACAGAAGATTGTCAATTACTAGAATCTTGATTTTTATGGAAAATTTTGGTATGCAATATGTACATTTCAATGAGTAACCCCTCATCAGTAGCATTAATTAGAACCAAAACATAGGAAGTCATAGATCCAAATATAGCAAAAGAAGTATTCAAATCCAAACACATCGAAATGGGAAGCCAAAAAAGACGGCGGGGACAACTACCAAGTGCAGTACTTTTCGAGGCCTTTCTGTTTATTCCAGAATTTAAGCAAATACAGCAAATTTCTGTAAAACATTGTTTGATCAATTTCATGTCAGACTAGTCTGACAACTGGACTTGTAATACCTTCGGGGACCAATGTTTCACCAGCAGAGGTATCAAAAACAAAATTACCAATGTTAAATAAATATGGAAAATTTAGGTATGCTTTATGTACATTTCAAGGAGTAACCTCTCATCAGTTGCATTAGAACCGAAACATAGGAAGTCAAAGATCCAAATATAGCAAAAGAAGCACTCAAATCTCAACAAATCGAAATGGGAAGCCAAATCAGACGGCAGGAACGACAAGTAAGTACATTAATTTTCGAGGCCTTTCTGTATTTTCAGTAATTTGGAATTAAGGAAATGCAGCAAATTTCTGTAAAACAGTATTTCATAAATTTCATGTCAGACTAGTCTGACAACTGGCTGGTAAAAATGTTCTACCAGCAGAGGTATCGACACAGTGGTTTCAAAATACAATAAAACCAATGTTAAATAAATATGGAAAATGGCAGACTGGTCTGACAACTGGGCTGGTAAAATATATTCAGCATTTCCTTTTACAAGATGCCTTAAGTTATCCATTGTTGAAGGCCTTAAGGTAAACTTTTTATTAATGTTTGCTTGTAATATGCACTTTTGGGTGATGTATGATAGCCAATCATATCACATCTCATTAAAATTATTCCCGATTCTCGTATGCATCCGTAATTTGTATGTTTTTGTATCTCCCATAGTTATCTCCCATAAGTGACGGTGTCTCAAAATAGCTGTTATGGGAGGAAACCTTAAATATTGCTATTTTTCGCAAAATCCATAATATTAACCAAGAGAAAAACTCAGTCTGATGCTCATTGATTAAATAACAAAAATGTTGATTTGTGCCTTAAGGTGGTACCATACACCATACACCATCAATAAAATAAATTCCACTCGTTTAATTTTCTTTATATTTTATGTAGACATTTACTTTGATGAAAGAAGGAAAACATGAAAATTTCAAGAAATGTAAATCACACATTTCTCTGGAATTACTTCAATAGATATATAGGAATTTCATCACCAAAATAATTGATCACTGAGATGCATTAATTTTAATATAAATACATTTGATTAAAATGTTCTGATGATCTTTCAGAGTTATTTACCTTAGGTGTATGGCACCCCCTTAAGTCTGTAGTTGAAATAAAATTTAAAAAACCCATTAAATTCACCATTATAGCTATATCAATATACCGTCCATTATAGGAGACATCTCTTAGAAATCTAGAGATCGGAAAAGACCGAATAGTTATTGGAACGTTCTATATTTCTTGTACAATGACAGAAAAAATATATTTTTATCATTAGGGAAGACATAGTCTTCCTTCAATTATTCCATAAATTTATAACAAACATTTTCTTATCGCCCACGTCAACATAATCAAAACTTACAGATTGCAGATAAAGAGTAGTTCTGTCTTCGTAATCATATTTTTCAATAATCTCTACTTCATACTCTATCACTTTGGTCGTGTTATTTAGTTGTACACCAATACTTTCAGATTTATTTATATATTATATGCTTGTTTGTATGTAATTTTATCATTTCATCACGACCGACATTTTTCTTCTCTTTCAAATGAACATTGGCCTATATTTTTGTACAGTATAGCAATGAGATTAAATGCCAACCAGTTTTTTATACATGTATCTAAAAAAATGATCAAGATATAAGATATGGCCCAGATTAAGTAAATTACAAGATAGAAAACTGTATATGAAAAGGACAAGGTTGATAAGCCGCATTTTTTGCCTAAGAATGAGGCTGAAAAATAAGAAAAGTGTATAATACATTGTAGCTGTAACTCTGCATCTTTTGTATTGAAAATGTCCATTTGAAGAAAATCAAACAGTTTCTGTAGTACCTGACCGTTTTAAAGCCAATTACAGTACAGAATCTGTACTGTAATTGGCTTTAAAACGGTCAGGTGGCACATACAAATTGCTTGTGGAAATGCTATGCAATTACTTGATTTGACATAATATTTCATACAATTGTATCGATTTTTTATCAAACAAAAACATCACAACGAAACTTCTATCACATACAAATGTTTAGATAAAAAATCTTTTTGACGTTTTATGCGAACAAATTATTTTAACAAAATACCTCCGAAATGTGGTATTAGTACCGCAAATATTATGTTCAAATTGTGAGATAAACAAATTTATACTGAAGCTGAACTATTTCCTATTGGCTATATTTCCTAGATTTAGTAACAAAGTGATATTTTTACACTGTCAATTTTATTCCACATAAACAGGGGCTCATTGAGGGACAGAAGAAGTTTTATTATTGTTTTGATTTAATAATTTTGTAGTAATCTTAATATTTTTATAGCTGCAGTATAAAACAATATAAGATCAATGTCTGAAAAAATATCAACTTTTTGTATTCGGTACGAAACTGTTGAAGGGTTCGGTAAACCTCACCCTTCCTTATTTTCTAAGCCTCATTCATATCTTTCAGACGTTGACCTAACATTTTACATGTACCCGATTGTTCTTTTTCAAAATCACAAAAATGATATGAGTTTATGGGGGTACCCAACACCTAAGGAAAATAACTCTGTAAAAATCATCTTAACGTTTTAATAAAGCAACATTTTATATTAAAATCTATGCACCTCAGTTTTCAATTTCGATTTGTTTGGATTTGAGTGATTCTATTGCTACGTTTTGGTTCTAAGTCTACTAATTAGAGGTTTCTCCTTGAAATGTACATATAGCATACCCAAATCCCCTCTATTTATTCTACATTTGAAATTTTGTATTTTGTGTTTATTTCCATTTTTACAGTTCTTGATGAAAAATCCAAATACAGGTTTATAATACATCTTTTTTGAGCCATTTCAAAGCTCATTACCTGGAATAGTATTCAACCCTTTTTAAGACCTTTGAAAATCTATATGGCTATATATATATATATTTTTTTTCAGCAAAGCTTGTCTTTATATACAAGTGTTATCAATTACAAATGCTTCACAAAACACCAAAACACTGAGGAAATCACACTCCTTGTGAAGAGTTTGAATTACATGCGTACATGATAGAAGATCTGGGGTAAATATAACAGAGACTGCATTCCAACCACGAAAAAAAACGAAGTAGATTACACTTGTTACGTATCTAGGTAGCTCCACTAGGCCATCAACAAGGGTGGAATACTACTCTTTTTTAGAAATGCTCTAAATCGCCCCAAATGAAAAATCGTATATGCGTAAAATAATCCTGAACTCAAATGAATATTATCAAAAATATACACAAAAGAAATGATTCAACACAACGCCGAACCTATGAACGTAATGCCTGGTATGGGACGGGCACATCAGACATGTGATGGGGTTGAACTAATTTAGTGGTCATGCATTTACAAATATTCTAATAATATATAGCATACTGATCATTGAGCTATAAGGAGGAGCACATTAAACAGCTGTACCAAACAATTCAATAACGTAGTGGTTCGTTCATCTGGTAAAGACATTTGGGTCAGACAACGTGACAACTTATTTCAACAGTCAGCGATCAATCATATTTATTATTTTACTCTATTTAATATTCCTTGCCAAAGACGGTGCTTTGTTTGGAAATGGCATCGTCTGTCATATCATGATTGATATAAAATGATATTTCTAATTAAACTCCCGTCCGCTTTATAATATTAACTTGAGAATTGTATGCTCTTCTTTTTCTCATTCTTTTTTTAAGCAAAACTACTTGTTTTGGTTTAAAAATTTATGAACTTCTTTCAAGTAAACTGCTATTCTTTTAAGAGATGGATAATGAGTTTCAATAATGTCGGAATATACCAAAAAATGGCAATGCTCAGTTTGTTCAAAAGCGGTTAAGTCTCTATTAGAATGAGAGGTACAAAATATTTCTTTTTACATTAGTTATGATGAATTGTTGGTCTGGTTTTGTCTTCATTTATAAATTATACTGTCATTTTAAATCGATTGCCGCGTGACGGCAGTCCTGTCCAGGAAAGTCAAAGAATGTAAACTATAATGCTCATGCAGGCAGACCATCGATTCAGGACTTATTCAATATTATGATAACGTCCTAGCTTTCCTTGTCGGTTGATTGATTGATTGAATGTTGCTTAACGTCCAGTGGCAAGTATTTCATGCATATTCAGGACGAGAGCATATTAATGATGAGTGATGATGAACCCTGCTTTGTACTATCTATATAGACCGACACGCTGAGCCGGATTTTTAACGTCAGCAGTAAGACATGCCACTTTACCCAGACACATTATTTTGACTCTTGGCCGACAAGTCTTTCCTCTTACTCCTTAATGCTGCGTGCTTAGCGGAGAAGCAGCAAATTCCAATTTTAAAGTCTTTGGTTTGACCCGACCGGGGATCGAACACACGACCTTCCGCACTCGTAGCGAGCACGCTAACCATTACACAACCGAGGCGGTTTTTCCTTGGCGGAAACGTCAAAATTTTGTAAATCAGCCTTGTTAGCTTACAACTTAGAAAACGTAGTTTAATAACAAACGTTTAATTAGAAAAAGGGATATGTGACTAAAAAAAAACTTTAATAAATATGGTGGATTTTGATATGAGTGATTGCTGTTTTATTTCCAATTCATATTGTTATACTTTTCATTTTTCATTTTTTCATTTTAAACTTTTTTGAACGGTCATGATCAACTTACCCAAAATGTATATGAAAACATCGTAACTTTATTTCTCATATTCATTTATTTCATGTTCGCAATCTTTTGAGAATTTATTGAGTAAGAAATTCAATTCGATTACTCCGACCTACAAATGTATGAATGTCTGACAAATTTTGTTTCTGTTCAGACAAATAAAATATTATATATATATATATATCATTAATATAATAATTTTACATTTTTTATGTTTGCTTTGGAGAGCAGTGATTTGAAGACATGAGATAAGAACATGTTGATTGTTTTGTTTTGTTTTTTTTTAATACAGAGTTTTGTTTTTTGGGGTTTTTTCTTGTCAAATCTGTTCCACGGATCTCATGTTCTTTGTATAAGAAAATGAAAAGATGTCGGGTAATGGAAGAGAGACTGTTCTCCAACCAAAAGAAAAACAGAAAGAATTCATAAATATAGAAGTCTCCAAAATCTTTCGACAGGGGTGGAATACTACTCTGTACTGGCAGAGTCAAA
>JAULBM010321501.1:0-13514 GCA_032357055.1 Geukensia granosissima | reverse complement strand
TAGAAGTTTAAATTCTACTGTCACTTGGTGGGTGGTTGTCTCATGGACAATCATGCCACATCTCCTATTTTTATATTATTGCAAGGTACATGTAAAACCACAGAATATGCCATGTTTTCAACTGCAAACAAAATAAGTACATGTACCAGGATGTTCTGATTAATGTATACCAGTAGCACATTTTATTTTCAATAAGTATTGTATACTTATTCTTAACAAGATTGAAATGAACTTTTTAATATTTTTGGGTCTAACCAGCCATAAGGCAGTATTGTTCTACCAGTTATTGTTCTTTGCTGTATAATATTAAGTTTGCATTCAACTTGTTAAAAAAGTTTGTTACACAAGAAAACATATTTTCATGTGTTTAGTTTATGTTAGAATGATTTTCTCTAATATATAAAACTTACTGGTGATTTAGATGAACCATGGTCCGATGATTCTGATGAAAGTGACGATGATATGGATGGCCTGTCTCCCCCTGATAAACCTGAAAAAATGAAATTAAAAATCTGTCATAAACATGTACCAAACAAAATAAACTTTCTTGTGACCTCCATCTTGTTCAGAGATTACAATTGTGTACACTCTAATAGCAACAAGAATGGGGTAAGCCGACTAAGGCCGTTATAAAACAAATTCTGAATTCTCATTGAACTTTTTAGGAACATCATCATTGTAATGAAAGATGCTGCAAATTTTAAAGAAATTCACAAAACAGGACAAAAAGCTAAAATATTTTTTTCCGTTGGGCAAGACGGCTTGTAAAATGTTTAGAAAGCAGAACCAATTTTTACTTGGTATTCATTGAAATCAACATTGAACAAACTCTGTATTTTGTAACTGCATATCCAGAGCAAACGAAAATAAGAATGAATGCACTTAGTGTAATAAGTGAATGCCAAAGCATAACATTTTAATTCTATTTAATCAAAAAGCACCTGAAATCCTCTGTAAAAAATTACAAAATTAAACTGCAACAACATCTTACAAAAACAAAGACTCTAAATTTGATTTTCAGATTAATCAGAAATGAACTAATTAATGTAAATAAGACATCTTTTTGGTTAACCATAATCTAATGAATACATCTGTTGAAGCTTTTGTAAACAAACTAAACACTGAACACTGCCTATCATATTATCTCCCCTTGTTAATAATATTGGAGGTTTTTCAAAACTTTACAATATCATGAAATAGTATCTATGAATATTGTCCATCAAGGAACATAAACTACTAGCAATCACATAGAAAACAATATTCTACTGAAATCAGGAAATTTAGACTTAAGAATAAATCACACAATAGAATGTGTCCATGGAACACAGACACCCCTGCCAAATGTTAAATACCCCAACAACTTTCTCCCCTCTCCTAAAGCCATGAGATAAAAAAGTAAATTGGAGGTCATCCCTGGAACGACAAAAGTGAAACATTTCAAATGCTGACTCAGTTTGTTTTGATGTGTCATCAACATCATATCCATATTTCAAATCATTCTATTAAAGTTAACAAAAGTTATTGATCAGAAACCTAAAATTTTAAGAAGAGGGCACATCTCTGGAAAAACAAAAGTGAGTTTTCAGTTGGGGCAAATAGCCAGACTGTATGATTGGTTGGTTTTTTAGTTGAACCGAAGCCGGATCGTTTGGTTGGTTGTTTTATCAGCCAGATTTTATGACTGGTTGGTCTTTCATTTGAACTGAAGCTGGATCATTTTAAATTTTTTCATTTGAGGCAATCAGCCAGATCATAATTTTTATTGTCTGGCCTAATCCTCAATTTAAATTAAAATCAAATCATTTAATTGGCTGTTTTTTATACAATTGGTTATTTTCAAAAAGACAGTCAGTGAAATCTCCAGTCTAAGATCTAAGCTGCAAAAAGTACTGGAACCAGGTAAATATAAACATATTTTCTGTCAAAATGACAAAACCAACAGAACTTAACCGGAACAACCGTTTATAATCAATCCAACCTGCATAAATCTCAAGTCATTTTAGATACATGTACTTGAATTTTAAGGATCAAAACATATCTTTCTTGGACCTACTCCTTTCGACAATTGTTTCTACAAAAATCACAATGCCAAAAACCACTTACAACTTATACCATGTTCAAATGTAAATTCTACAGAAAAGAGTTTACATAATTATCATTTATGTGGTAAGACGAATTTTAAAGGCAGAAATCCTGTTAAATCTGGATATATTTACCTATACATTTTTTCAACAATAAAAGTAATTTTTGCACACAAGGGTGTGACCACAGAAATAGTAAATAGATATCGAGGTCATGGTGTTGCGGAACCACTTTTACTTCTCCATACCACCTACCTATTGTTTGTTATTGGAGTGTTCACTTTCTTTGATCTCACAATTCCATAAAAAAACTCAAAAACAAGTTTACCCATAAAAAAGTAAATTTATATTTATCTTTCATTAATTATTCCATCTTCCTTTCCAACACTGGCTAGACTGCTTGATTGAAATAGGACTAAACTCTCCAATTAGTGTAAAACACTGAGTGATAAAATCAATAATGACAAATTATATGCAATATCTATAACTTTTCGCAGAATTCTGGTATTACATCAACATTACCACAAAGATACAGTCTTAAATTCCCTATCAGATCTACTAATCCACTTCATCCACATTACCACAAAGATATAGTCTCATATTCCCTATCAGATCCACTAATCCACTTCATCCACATTACCACAAAGATACAGTCTTAAATTCCCCATCAGATCCACTAATCCACTTATCAACATTACCACTAAGATCTAGTCTCATATTCCCTATACGATCCACTAATTCACTTCATTCACAGTACCAGAGAGATACAGTCTCGTACTCCCTTTCAGATCCATTTATAGGTACAGTATTAGATCCCTTAATACATTTCATCCAAAATACAACAAAGGAACAGTATGAGATGGTATAGTAAAAGGAATTCAAAGATATCAAAGGGGCAGACAGAAATCGTTAAGTCGGAAGACAGACAAGACCATGACAAACAAAATGACACAAAAGACAAACACAGAACACACAACACTACACTAAAAACTAAAGCTGGAGTAACATGAACCCTTAAAAAACCAGGGTTAGTTCAGGTGCTCCACTGCAGATGTGCATTTATATTAAATTTTATTATTTGGTTTGAAGTATGGATTGCAACACCTTTCAATTTTTAAGTTTCTTGTGTGATGATATGGACCACAGGCTCAATAAAATCTAACAACCCCCTCATCTTATTTGTTTACATATCTAACAGGAGGAATAGAAAAATTATAAACAAAACAGGATTCCAAAGACTTACCAGTTTTAAAATATATTAACAAATGTATATGTATAACATAGTCCCAGTCACAATTCAATCCAGGATATCAATCTCAAGTTTCATCATGGGAACCCTTCAACCTTAACATTAATTTCTCAGCCGTAAAAATTCACATTAAAACATAATTTAAAATAGGTAAAAAAATATCTTCTTACCTTCTATTACACATCCATTATTAAAAGACTGTAATTTTCTATCGGTCCAAAAATTAATTCATTAAATTAAATCTAAATTTGTATTAACAGATGGGGCACCAAAACAGATGCAAAACCCACAAATTGCAAGCAGAAAATTCCATTTACTTGATAGAATCTAAATATAGATTTCCATAATGCATATTATTGATCATTATAAGAGTGACACATTCAATCAAGTTGTTTATGACAAAACCTACTAGGTTCTATAAAAGAGCTATCATAATTTAAATATTAATAATAGGTTCAAAGTTTGTCAGCTATTGTAAATTGGAATATATTTAAAATAAAAATTCTTAAGTTGTTATGTAACTATATGGAAATATTCCAAAAAGGTCACAGAGAATATTTGCAAAGGGAAGCAACTCTTGTTTTGTCAAGGGAAGCAATAGCACAGGATCTGTGCTACCAAGAATAAGAATGTAAAAGGAAAACAGTGTTCAAGTTAGCTAAAAACGATGGGATGCAGCATCCCTCTGCCCTTTAGGTGATCCCTTATGATCTTTGTATTTCTCAGATGAAAGTTCATATAAAACAGCTTATTTTCATTGAAAATAAAGGATTATGGAGTTTAACATGTCTTTCAATATAAACAGTCTTATTGGACCTCATAGCGACAAAAAATATCAAGGTGTTTGATATGTCAGATGTGCCCTGATCAGTTCTGAAATTATGCCAAAGTGCCCTGTTGTTCATTTGAACCCCTTTGCCCTTAAATCCGTGCTGGAACACTGGAAAATTTTTAATAAAATTACAAATCATTTTTTACTTATTGTTGAACACACTCCCATCTACACCTGAACCTCACCCCTAAATGGAAGTAAAATTCTTTAATTCCACTCTGGAAAAAAAATTGTACTTACTTTTAGATTTCCGTAGAACTGATCCATAAATAACTCCAAGTATCCATCCGAACCAATTATAAAACCATTGAAACAAATTCATTGTTATCTCCAATTCTATTGGATAAAATATTTTGCAATTCACACTGATTTGTCTGTTTATCTAATGTGACAAAGCTTCAAGTTCTAAAGTTAAAAACTATTCCATTTCAATATAAGTTCCAGTTACATTTTATTCTATTTCACTTTATGGTCGTCCATTCAAATTTCTCCTCATATTAGACTCCTAAGGGGTATACATAGCATGTTCTCACGCCCTTGCTCCTAATAACCATGTAAAAAAAACATAAAATAATATGCAAAGTTCATAGTTCAAACTTTGCATAATACCGGTATTCAATTTCTATACTTGTAATAATATTATTCAAAATAATCACATCATCTTGTACCAATAAAGAATACTCAAGAATAGAATTAATTGGTTTCATGACTAAATTTATACATAAAAATATCCACAAAAAATATGACAGGTTCAAAGTTCAAACATGCATTCATTTCCAAACCTTTAGTTTTTATACATGTAGTAATAAATTTCTCCTCATTCCAATATACCGGTACAATCCATGCTTGACATTTAATAATTTTAAGCCCCTACAACCAAATCTGGGCCACAAACCACAACAATCTTCATACAATAAGTTTTTCAAAATTCTTTTAGCAAACCTATCATAATTTCAAAATTAATGAAAATATAAAACTTTAATTTTGTCTCTGACAATTGAATTAAATTTATGGTATTCATAGTACAATAAAATTAAGTTATTTTATTAGTTCAGTTGTAGGTGACCTCAATTTAAATGTTTTTCACAATTTAATTTATAATAACAAGTAAAACATTCCACTTCTATGGGAATTCATTATATCTGTCCCAAAAACAATACCATTTTAAAGTACTTTGAAGCTCTTTTACCACGTATGTATCTTTAAATCATTGCAAACCTAACATCTACATGCAATACAATTTAGTGTTACAAAAAACTTTCTCAGTTCAAAACTGAAGGTACATTTTCACTGCCAAAGCAAATAATTTGCTAGCAAACATATATGTTATGCCAAAAATTTAAGTTTTCCCCAGCGTAATCTGTTTGAACTAACATATTCCACAAATTTTGGCATGATTGTTATTGCAAATCTGCCGCAGGCAATGCAAGTTTTAATGCATCTAAAACAGGTCTTCCGCGACCTCCAGCACAGGGAGCACAAGTGTATCAAAACACAGAATCAAATTGCTCACTTTCCCCCTAGTTGAACATTCTTCCAGTGTTGCATATTATCCAGCAGCAAATATTTTATGCATTATCAGAATGACAAGGGAGAGCCCTGCTTTGTACTAGAACAACACGCCTAACACACAAAATAACAGTCTTCAGGAAGGCATGCCACCTTGGAAGGACACATTATTCGGACTTCTAGCTGAACAGTCTTTCCCTGATCCAGAAACAATGAATTTGGCTGACAAGCATCAAATACCAATTTTAATATCCTTGGTTTTCCGGTGTTTAACTTTTATAGTTACGTTAATCCTGTCATGTCACAAAAGTTAATCACAACTGTCCCAATGGCAAAAATCAAATTTAATCTAACACGGGCTGGTTGCAGCATCTTTAGTTAGAAATGCAGCATTAATCAGCATCAGCAACTAATTCTGAACTTTACAGTTTCCTGTTTCTAGCTGTTATTTAGACTGACCATTGTATATAAATGTGTATAAATCCAGAAGACATAAGTCATCCATCACAAACCTCTTCATGTGGTCATTAACACCTAGTCTCTTATATCACTGATTCATTACAGATAATTATTTGATATGCAAATAACACTGCTTTTCATTACTCCATTAAATAACAGTAGCTAACAAACACTTTATAAACAAATATTAATTATAAAATTTCCAAGGTTTATTGAAATTATTACTTCACTGTATGAAAATGTTCTTTAGTAAGACATCTCCTATTTTTATATGTCTATCCTCCAAAAACACTCTAGGAAATCTCATGATAGACATTTTGGCACACCTTGCATGTGTTCAAGTTGAGATCACCAAAACTGACTGAAATAACTACTCAATCTAAATCCAAACAGATCAAAAGATCCTACTTCAGTTTGGATTTAATTATTCCTTCCTTTTAATTAAAGCTCTAAATATAAGACCAAAGAAGACATAAGGGTTCACAATATGAAACAGCCAGTGAGCCAACAGCTTCCAGAAAACTGTATTTCTGTGTTCTATCACCATCTGCTTTGTACTGGTATTCTTGGAAACAGACAACTGTATCAATACATTTCCTAACAATAAATCCTTAACAAAACATAAACAATGTCAATTTCTGCAGGAAATGGATGATCTATTGTTTTCATAACTGTGAACTGCTTAATTTCCAATATTGCACCAATGCTTCTCTGCATGATTGTTCTTTTTCTAAATGATTTGTATCTTTGGTGATTTCTGGTCTGCTAAGCAACAGTCTATTCTATCTGCAATTTCTTCATGATAAGTACAAACAGCAACATTTACAGAGCACACACAGAGTTTTTTATGAAAAACAACAAGGCTGGTGTAATTCTCCGACTTAATCTGAAAATCACCAGCAATCTGAAAAGGTTAGGCAAGTGTGTTTTTCATACAAAACTATTTATAGTAAAAAAACTCCAAAGCTGGTAAACTTTCTCTGACTTTCTCCAAATTTTACCAGCAATCTGTAAAGCAGACCTGAGTGTTTTTCATACAAACTCTGTGTCTACTGTATAACATTTATGAGTACATTCAGTCAAAATGGAAACTTGTGATCCTGTATGACGATTTAAAATTATCATAATATAAAATCCGTTTCTATACATAATTCAGTAGAAAATTAAGAAGTCTGGAGTAGAATTTCTTTGGCATTTCCTTAGATAACCTTTTTTCTGGTGTCTGAACAAGGTTTCTATAGGGTTCCACAAATGATCTGAAAATTCAGCCTCTATGGTCAATCTCAAAACACCAATAGAATGCACAACAGAAGATACATTTTCTTTGACAAGAAAACCTAAAATCCTGTTATCTATCATTGCTCCATGGCAAACATGAAACTCTTTTATCTATCCTCTGAAGAACCATTGCTTCATTGCAAAGTTTTGCAAAAGGCCAAAGTTTAAGATTGACTGGATAAATAGATGAATTATAAAATACAATAGGTTGAAGGTCAACAATCTGTCAAAATCATAAATCCTCACATTACAGATAAATAAATATCCAATTATAAAAAATAATATTTCTGCTTAATAATAATGCTGGACTTGTGCATGGAAATCTCGTTACTGGAAGTTTTTCCTGAGATATTGGCACATCTACTTTCTTAATTAGCTGTAAATAAACTTGGCACAATTCTGCATCTTTGTTGTGCAAAACAATAAAAATTCCAAAAAATCCCCCATTAAAAAGGGTTTGTCTCCAAATGCTTTCATATTTTTTCTTGGCAAAGTGGTGAATCTATAAACATCTGAAGTACTTGCTGATCCTTTCATCTCATTATTCCCTAAAAGCCTCAGTTAATCCATGAAAATATTCCTTTACAAACAGTTTTTTATAAGTCTGTGAATTCATATCAAAGTGCCAACACAAAGATGACCAATGTTTGAAAATATTGATTGATTGATTATTGTTTAAAGTCCAGCAGCAAATATTTCATGCATATTCAGGACGAGAACAAGTTATCAAACAATACATCATAAAAGGGGTTTAGCAGGGAAATATGCCAGGGAATGTGATAGCTATGGGATGCCAATTCGGGACTGTCAGCAACTGGTCACCTGCGGACCACTGAATGCCAGTTGTTGCTTAGGGATCTTTAACATGCTGAGAGAGTGGCAGCACGGCAGTAACATTCTCATCCGAAATAAGTTGAGAATTTATACGGATTACCCGTTAGGAGGTTCTACCTCCTGGTGGAGAAACCAAGCAATCAATTTCTTCACTCCAGTTACTCTCAGGATGGTTGAGTATTTATACATCCTGTCTCAACCAAAGGACTTCCCTTCAGCAGGGGTTCTGAACAGCCTATTTCTATACTCCTGTCCGCCATCTGGGTTATGTTTGAAAAGAAGGCAACAGACAAGGTCAATAGGTAATGTCAAGGTCTTGGTTGACATGAATTTAGCAATCTAATAATTTCTCTAAGTAAAGACCAATACAAAAAGCCAAAAGTTCCAAACTAACAATGGTGGAATTGCCGGAATAGGCGATTGGGTTAGATTTCACTCATTTGTAATGACCTCACTGAAACTACAGTAAAATCTGTCTTACAAACAAATACAATCAATTAAATCTCACTCAACTGATGCTAACATTAAGCAGATTGCACTGTTTCACTTTTTAGTTCCTCCTCATAGATTTTTAGTAATACACAATAGATTATCAGTCAAGAGTTTGTCACAAGCAGTGGGGTTCCATCCTTGTTGCAGGCCTTGTAGCAGCTCTGATTCAACAGACAAACAGTGGGGTTCCATCCTTATTGCAGACCTTGTAGCAACTTTGATTCAACAGACATGCAGTGGGATTCGATCCTTGTTGCAGGCCTTGTGGCAGCTCAGATTCAACAGACAAGCAGTGGGATTTGATACTGGTTGCAGGCCTTGTAGCAGCTCTGATTCAGCTGACAAGCAGTGGGATTCGATACTTGTTGCAGGCCTTGTAGCAGCTCTGATTCAACAGACAAGCAGTGGGATTCCATTATTGTTGCAGGCCTGACGACTCCTAGATTCAACAATTTCTTCTGTATCTAACTCTGATGTAGTACAGTGTCTTTGATATTTACTTTATATATTCCCGTTTGAATTACATAATGAATGAAAAATAATTTTATTCATTTTTTCATAACAATGTATTAATTAACAATAAAAGTCAAAATTTTAACACGTGTTCAACAAACATTAATATTTATATGAAATTCACGCTGCATTTTTTTTTCTTTTCAATACAAAGATTACATTATGGTAGAGTAAAAAATCAAAAACCTATTATTCAATAACACATAAGTAGAAGTTGAACATCAATCAATCATAAATGCATGTAACATAAATTCATAAAATATTAAATGTAAATTTTATCAGGTCAAAATTCAAATTTAATTTCCAGTCAAAACATTGTGATAACATGGATGTATTAAAATTATTCACAACTTATCTTGGCTTTCAAAATTCTAGATCTCTTGAATAAAAACATAAAATTAATCCAAAATTAATTCACTTTCCACAAGTTCCAGACACACATTACTGTGACCATTACAAAAATATTTTGATTTCATGGTCATTTAATCATATTAAATTTTCCACATTAATCCAAAGGTTTTCCAAACATTTATATGAATCTGAATTTCTGTTTCATGTACATGTACCTGAATAACTCACTAAGACATCTTTGTCTACTTCACTAAAATTCTTCAAATTATTTCTATATTATATTATGTCATTAAATATTTATCCATAAATGGCAAAAAAAAATGATGCAAGTAAACTTGGCTCCAAAAATTCACTGCAAGGTTCTCAAATCTGAACAAATTTATTAATTCTGTAATGTGTTTTAAGTGCCTATACACAAGAGGGGTGTTCCCACAACACCTGGTGCAAAAAACTTTTTTATGTGTAATTTAAGATCACTTCTAATGGCCCTACATATGTTATTGGTGACATTACGACACAAACTGGTCCTCCGGGCCTGTTATAATCACGGTAACCATTGTAACCTAAGGTGACACCACTCAAACGCAACACTGATTAAATGCACAAACATGAAAAAAAAGTTTACAAGGGAGCAATAAATTCAAATTTTCATTTTTAAATATATTTACATTTGGACCATTTTCCAAAATAAAACTTATTAAACATATATAAAATACAAGATTGTAGCAAAACCATAACACATTTATACCTAAATTTTAAAAAAAATGTTTTTGACTCAAATAAATGCAGATATGTTTCTTGCACATGTGTAGAGAGACTAAAAAGTCTTACATATTACATAAACTAACAAAAAAGTTAAAACCATATATCATACAAAAATGTGAAAATCATATCAAACAATTAAATAATCAAATTCAATAATATATCAATATAAATTATATCAATAAAAAATATCAATAAAAATCAGATTGTTATAGTTTATTGGCCATATTATTTAATGAAAAAGGTTACTAGTAACAAATACCAAAGATTTCCAGACAAAAATATAGCCATTACAGGCAGCTGTGTTAGAAACACCTGAGAAACTTAAGATAATCCACTAAATCAAGTACACCAAACTTTTATCCTTTTCCTCTGAATAAATATTTATCCACTTTTTCCACAAAATAAGTTTTAGAACTCATTCACACATTTAGTGTTTCCAGAATTACACCAACAAATTCTCTTTATGTGTTTGCACTTTCAAAAACTGCTTTTTAAGTATAACACTAAGGGTGACCTGAGCTTAATGTATGTTAAATTATGTTTTAAATATGGACCTGTATTTTGATACATCTAATCCCCGAATATCTTAGCCGATCCTAATAAATATGATTATTGTTGGAAATATACCCAAGTATATGTTGGTAATGGGAGAGGTTTTATTTATCGTTGTTTTCTTATGTAACTAAATGGTCATGACCTTTAAATCTGAACTTTACTGTGTTTTTAATTCTTAAATCCCTTTAATGGAAAGTATTAAAATGTTTATAAATAATTACATCATTTATTCTTCACTTCTGGGTTATTAAAGAAAACATTTAAAAAAAGATAACATAAAGTTTTTGACCAAACAGTTAGCAACAGTCTAAGAGATCTTGTCAGTGGAACTTTATTTCTGGAAGTCATTTTTGCTGGAGAAAAAAACAAATCACCAGAACTGATACCATTCAAAAGGGATGCTATTTAAGTTCATTGTAATTTATTGAGTGTGCAGACATACTCAGTAGAATATGATGGATTAAAAAATATACTTTTCCACAAAAATGAAACGAATTCATGGAATAATTAAAGATGACTTTAAACTATGGTGTTCCCTACACTAACAGACTGTTGTAGTTATCATTAACCATTGCTAGAAGTATTGAAGTTCTCAAGTCAACAGTTCACTTCAAAACCAGTTTAACATGATATACCAATTTGATACAGAGCACTCCTACTATGCTAATATCCTATCAGAAACTACATCCCTGATTCCATTATATTCCTCTTAAGACAGAAAACCAACAAATAAATGTATATGGTTATTTGTAACAATATCCTAACACAGTTCTTCAAAATTATATATATCCAAAAAAAGAATAGCAATATTCTAATATCTTGTAAAATGCACAAGTTTTCGCAACTACATGAATCAAATTTTTCCTGTACAACAATACTGAAATCACATTTTCAACGAAATTCTACAAGTTAACACTAAAACTAAAATCAAACTGATATCTACTGAATCTTTTTAAAAGAGCAGAACATTTGTAAACCTAAATAAATTATATTTTCATTACTACCTTAATCTCCCTTTAAATTATTTATCTTGCTAATTTATCAACAAAGAATTGATAGAGTTATCCCCCTTTTTATAACATTGTCAAAATGTTTAAGTTCTTTCCATTAGTATTATTGTGGAAAATCTTTCCATTAGTATTATTGTGGGAAATCAATAAATAAACTTCAGTTGCCATAATATTTTTTAACCTTTTCAAAGACTTCCTGCAATAAATCAAACTTTAATGTTGTCATTATAAATTTAGATGATATCCTAAAAACCACATTTTCAGACTTAGTTGTTCTCATGAAGATGGGAATGTGGTAGAAAGAAGAATGGATGATGAAGACTAATAACAGATGCAATTTGTGAAGTCTAAAGCTCACAAGGGCCTCAAAGGTAAAGTTCAATCTTGCATTCATATGCATTTGTCTGATCTGACCAGAAAGTGTGAATATGCATTACACTTTTATACATGGATATATATCGATACTGCCTTTTTTTGCTGAAATTTTTAAAATTAATTAGTCATATTTGATTGTTTAAATTTTATTTTGTAAAAGTGCTAGTAACTTTAGCTAAAACAAATTACGCTAACATGTAAAAGGACAGAACTAGCAGGGGGATCAAAATCTAAGAGTCTCTACAACGGTCTTCCACGTGAATGACCACACTATTTTTAGAATAAGCTTGCCATGTACAAAGTTCAGTTTTTGTGTAAAAATAACAACAGTCATTACTTATAATGAAATATAATCGAACCACCCAAGATAAGGTTTACATCTATCCATCTAACTTTCAAATCAATCGTTGAAAAAAAAGAAAACATTTTTTTCTGACCATGTCACTATACACCAGGCACTAGATCCGTATTAGATCGGACATCCATCACATATTCATCAAGCGAAATAATCCGCTTTTTGTTAGAATTTTAAATCTTTCTTAAATTTCTTAAACTTTAGAAGAGTTAAATGGCTATTTTTTCACGGTGAATTAAATAAGGATTGTTGACCTTCAATTACAATAGGTAACATTTATTTATTATCAGTTCAATATCATTCAAATCTCGAATTCTGATACAGTCCAAATATTTGTTCTTTTTCATGCACAGAAACAGGAGTTGAAAACTTTTGAAGAAAGGCTTAGAAAAAGGCTCAGTCTCTCTGACATTTACCAAATATCTTTTCATTTTCATATTTGCAGCAAAATTTATCAAAGCCTGACAAAATTCTATTAAGGACCTCAACAAGACAACAACTATCATATCATTAACCCACATCTTATAAACATGTCATCTCTAATGATTGGCAGGCCTAATACAACTCTGCAACCAAAAACATCAACCTGTCTATATAATTAATTGCTAAATTTGATGTAAAACCAAATATAATTGTTTTGGACAAGTACTTGCTGTTCAAATTTCAAACACAGTTAATAAAATTCCTGGTTCACTTAAGCTAAAATATCAATAACAAGTCGATATGTGTCCAATGGACACTATGCCCCGCCAATGATTAGAAAACTTATGAAATACAATTAATGCATGTAGTATATTGCTGACTTTATTTTTATCAAAGAAAATACCTCAAGGTCACAGCATCCTTTTCACATCAA